>VXBW01007109.1:317751-372923 GCA_013400375.1 Thinocorus orbignyianus
TTTTTTTGATACATAAAGAACCAAGAAACCCACTTGACCTCAGTAACCCTAAACAAAACACAGGACACCAAACAACAGCTACTCCTGCTCCTTTACAGATAAGGTGTTTATCGTGTTCCTTAGTAAATCATAGACAATTATGTCTGCAGTAGATTATAGCCTTCACACTGCTTGTATTTTATAGCCCTAGCCAACTAACCATATCTGCACTGCTTGCTACTATATTGATGTTTTGTAAGTAAAAGCATCAAGACAAATGAATGGTAAATGAAGTAATTCGATCAATCAGTAACAACAGGAAGCTAAACATAATATTATGGACACAGGAAAAGGAGGCAATACAATCAGAAGATGACAAGTGAAAGCCGAAGAGGAAAGCTGAAACCACACAAAAGTTCTGCTTCAAAGAAGTGTTTAATCAAACACACAAGTCCAGCGCTCATTTGTTTTCCCCATTTGCCTTGTCAGAAACAATGAGCAATGCCACAGTTTTTCCAAGAAGCCACGGGAGGTAAAGTTTCTGTAATTTAAGTCAATACTGTAAGGAAAAGCGTCATTAATGTCAATCACTGTGAAAAGCTGATTATAAATTTGTCACAAATTTTGCATTGTTTGTATTCTTAAAGTTATTTACACTTAGAACTGTTCTTTTTCATTGCCAGGACACAGCAGGGTCCCACCGTGCCAAAGCAGAGTCCCAGTTTGCTTTGTTAAAACTCAGTTTTCTCAAAAACATTATTTTTGGACTGTGTTTTTTCTAGCTGGTTTTTGATGTTCAAAATCTTTCTTTACCCACAAAGGCCAAGAAAATTGACCATCTGCTATCTTTGAACTTTATCCAGACCTTATAACTGAAACTTTTTGTACATGGCAATATCAAAATCTTTAGTCCTCATAAAACTCCTTATGCTTGTGAAAATACACATGGGTGTCATCAGTGAGTTTGCACTAAACTAAATTACTGGATCCACCTGAAAAGTAAAGTAAAGTAAGAATTACCACCCTGCACAGGTGCAATAGCTAAACTTCCAGTTTTACAAAGCAGTAAGTAAAGCTGGGTGACATAAAACACTGCTTTGTAATAGTATAGAGAAGTTAAAACTCACATCACCTTATTTCTGTAACTACTTTTATGCCATCAAGCTGTAACTGTATGGTTTAAGGACACTGAAGGTTGATTGGGTGCATTTGTAATGAAGATTCCTGAAACTGCAGAGAGCAATCTAAGCCACTTTTACTCATAGTTCATTTTACTGAAAATAGAGCCAGCCTTTTGTACACAGGCTGCAAGTTGACCCAGGGTGACGTACACCACACATGGTAAGTATTACAGGAAACGCACAATGTTATTTCCAATTACTAACAAAAAAAAAGTACAATATGATAAGTGTGTACATGTATATACTGGGTTTTATCTGGAGCAAAATCAGAAGAAAACAATTTGTATTTTTTATAAGAGCTCATCTCAATACCTAAGTAGTCCATCACACACTAAACAGTGCCTATCAGCCAGGACAGCTGCTGAACACCTCTCCCTCCGTAGTCACCAATGAAAGGCACATAATCCCTTGCAGTATTTTCTCACTGACAAACAAGCAAATCAATTTCCCCCCGCCCTACCTGTACACCCCCTGTCTTCCTTCCAAAATTTAGGCTGAAAGCTGAGTCTGGGAGAGTGCCGAGAGGAACAGCAGGTCGGTGCTGGGCGGAAGCTGGGGTCCCCAGCTGTAGGTCCCCAGGAGCCACACTGGTGTCACGAAAGGCGCAATGGGGAGCTGTGAGGAGCAGCTGCCTCTCAGACCATCAGCAGCTTCCTGGACTTGGAGAAGCATCGCCTCAAATAGGTCTCCAGCTACTCCGCACTTGGGAAGCTGTAACTGGTCTCTTAAGTCCCGACTCGAAACCAAGCCGCAGGTGAGGTCCCAATTCCTGTAATGTACACCACTGTGGAGAAGCAGCATTCGTGAAAGGAGCCAGCAGGATGTGCTGTACTTGTGGTTAGTTCTGGAAAAGACATAAGGCAGAACACGGGGCACGTTCCAGCAGTGCAGCCTTGAAGTGATGACGGAACGGTTGGGGTTGCGAAGAATCACGCTAAACGAGACTGACATAATCTCCCAGCCCACTGCAGCCACTCAACAACTGTTCAACACTGCAGGGTAATCCCTTGACTAGTATAAAAGCCACAGAAATCCTGAGCAAAAAGGTTTGTAACCCGTAAGAACACTGCAGACAGGTACCAGGAGAGTTCCCGGACTTGGTCTTACAACCACCTCCCAAGCCCACTCTGGCACATTGGGGAAATCAGTAACACTTCTAGTCTAAACTAGGGCTGTTCCCCACCTTCTAATCTGCACATAGAGACTGAAAACCAAACTAAATCAAGCCTGCCATAATGTCTACCTACACTAATCAGCTCATGCTTGACTGAAGACATGTACACATAATCTAAATTATATTATGGATAAAGTCAGGAGCAATAAACCTAATCACAGCATGAAAGATTCAGGTTAGACATCAGGAAAATCAATCCCTGGCAAGGGCAGAGAAACACCAGAACAGGTGCCACAGAAACAAATTTTAACCAGCTTATATCCTACCTCTCTTCAACTGCCTCTTTTTTGTTTTATCCTGTCTGATAAGGCTGTCTTTTTTTGTGTGCACATGGCTGCAAATATAATAAATACTATTAACAAACAGTGGCCATTACAAGATTTATAGCAGATATTGAGTATCCATCTTACAGATCTTAAAAACCTTACCTTATTAATAGGTCAAGTTCTTATTTATGCCTTTAACTTCATTACCAGTAACGTAACTAGACGCCTGAGAAAAAACTGCTCTTATAACAATTTTACAGGATCAGGCCCTAAAAAAAGGAGGCTGCAGATGAGGCTGCAGATGACTTAAGCCAGATGCACATTGAGTGAAAACAACTCTCACTTTCCACTGTGGCAGAATGCCAGTTAGTTAGAGCCTGCCTAGTTATATGATGGTACGAGAAGAGGAGGAACTGTCATATATATATGTGCCAAATTTACTCATTTAAAAAGTGAATTGGGCATCACCGTCTGTTGCAGCTAATCAACAAAATAAGATAAGTGGGGCAACAAATTATGCCCCTTTTAATCAACTAGCACTGTCATATCCTTTGTAAACAGGGAGCGTTTCTAAATTTATTTTTGTTAAGTCTGAAGCAGTAAAAGAAGATCAAAACATCCCGATAAAAAATTACTGGATTAATTCAAAGACCACCAAAGGGTTTTCTACAGACTTAGATCAGGATAAAAACATATAAATAACATCAGTCCATGAAGGAAAGTCAAGGATGAAGAGCAGATTCATTGCCTGGGTTTTTAAAAGTAATTTGAAAAAATAATAAATTGTTAGATCCTAATTGTGGAAAAGCATACAAATGAGTTTTCCAGCAGCGTGGCTACACTATATTGATGAAAACGTAGTAGTCTGAAGAATTCGGGCTTTCTTTTACTTGCTGTTTGGCTGCATCAGTCTAGACAACAATCAGGTAATGTAGCATTATTTCACATCTTGCTGTAAAAGGGAGTGGAAGGAAACCCCAGAATTCCACCAGCTTCTCTCCCTTCAGAACACAAATCTCTGAAAAAGACAAATGCCATTGATTCTTCTTGTATTCAGAAGGCAGCATCTGGACCATGTACTCCTGATGTGAACATCTAGCAAAGGTGGAATTTCCAGTGCTCCTAGTACACCATCCCAGCCAGAAGAGCTGTAGCACTGTACCTGTTTACATTTTAGAACCCCTCAGTGTACAAGAGCCCAGCTTCAGAATATAATGCTACACAAAGAGCAACCATAAGCAAACCGGATTAATAAAAAAAATCCCTGGAAGTGACCTAGGAATTTAATGAAACTTTTCCTAAAGTGATACAGGTCTGAACACGTGATTAATTAAACTGAAATACTCCAGACATATAGAAAATGGCTGCGAAAATAATAGGTTTTCATTGAAAGATCCTTGCACAGAATGACAGCAAATGCTGCAGCCTTTACAAAAATCTTTCTATAATATGGAGATTTATCAAATCCAGTAATTCAAAACTAATTCAACTGAAAGCTAAATGAGAAGTTGCATGGTTCACCTGGTTTATTAAAGACTCGAAACCCTCAGTAATATAGTTAAAATGATTCACCAGACAAAACTACTTGGCTACACAGAAGGTGAATACACAGCCTTTACTTATAAATGCATAAGGTAACGGCTTGAGGAACAGCCCGGGGTTGCATTAGCACTGCAACATCCCTTCATTTTTGCTTTCCCTCTCTGTGAAGGGGAAATTATAATATCTTCAGAGTTTCTGCTGCCATTGAAAAACATTTCAACAATCCAAACACAGGATTTACTCCACTGACCACTAATGCCAAAGGCCCCAAAACCACTTACTCTGAAAGATGAGTTTTTCTTTATAGATGCAGCTACAAATTGCAATGAAAAATTGATGGTTTCTTTTTGACTGCCACAGAAATGACTGCTTTGTACATATTTTTTTTTTCCTCGGGGAATCCATTGCTATTATTTTCCATTGGAGAGTTTCTTTATTCTTGCATTGCTAAAGTGATTGCAATGCTGACCTAACTTAAGCCATCAAAAACCTAGGATTAGTCACATGTCTAAAAACAAAACCAAAAAAATTAATTGTTACACAAATTTACTTCTTTGACTATCTGTAAGTATTTCTACCAAATACCACGCCATGTTCTTCAAAATGTTAAAACATACAGGCTGTAATTCTACGTTTTTTCATCTAGAAAAAAGTAATCTATATTTCATTTTCCTGTACTGTTATTATTAACAACATATGCACTGTGAATATCAGCCATTGCAGAAACATTAATCTAGTTTCAGAAAATCCTGCAAATTTGGCAAGTATTAACCTTGGATGCTGTGAGGTTAAACTGCTTGCCTATAGTCACATGGTGAATTTGACAGGACCAGTAAAAAAGCTCAAATTTCCTGATTCCCCACCCCTGTCACAACACTACCCAGATATAATTGTTAAGGTTTAATTTAATGGTCTGTACAATTCACATTTCTAAATCTCCAGAGCTTGTAACAGCAGGTATTAACGTTCTCCTTCAGGTTCAAAAGTATGAAGTACACTAAAAGCTGGTTTTAGTTTAATGGAAATTAAATGGCCCATCTCAAAACACTGTGCTGTTTAGAGCATGCTAATGCTTACAGAGCAGTATGGAAACATTAGGTACGCAGCTCTCGAGCTTGATTACTCGTGTCATCAGAGCTGGCAATGCAGCACCTGGTTCAGCTTGCACAGGGCTGCCTGGGATCTTTGCATACAGCCCCTCTTTATGTAAGGCAGGCGCAATCTCGACCCTGCCCTCACGGGCTCAGCTCCCTTGAAATGCCACAATGACAGGTCGGTCCCATTGGATGGTACGGATCTCCAGCACATGCTCACTAGGTGGGACAAGTACCCAACGCATGCTGACGGGGTGTTACCCATCCTACTCTCAAAGGATATTATGGTTTGCAAAAGATCAAACAGCAGCTTGTTAGAGGAACTGTTATAGAATTCAACTGCCTGTTCCCCAGTCCCATTTCTGCTGATACAAGTGTGTGCGCAACATGTGTCTCCAGAGTAACCCCAAATTCTTTTTTCAGACGTCCCAAGAGTGCCAGGATGAGCTGAAAGTACCCAGCCTCTGGATTCAGGCCACAGAAGCAGCATGGAGAAGTATGCACACTTCAGACCACCATATAGGTAGACAATCCATTCTACATTCAGAAACTACCACCAGTACTCACTCAAAACCAAAGTCTATCATTCCAGAAAGTTTTGCACATACAGAACACAATTTCAAAATTGATTTTTTGTTTCACTGTCTTCATTGTGCTTTCATCTGCCCTGCTAACTGACTGTGCCTTCCTCACGTTTTTATTAAAACTTTTCCCCTGATTTGCATGCTATATTGGTATTTCTGATCTTACAGGTCTCAGACATTTTGTGGGTTAAGCAACATCTGCTTGGATAATTAGAGGAGAAGAGATTAACAAGTCAGAGAACAGTCATTACCTGCAGACATTCTGAAAATAGCCATCTCCACAAATCCTACAGACAGAGCCATCAATTACAGTAATCCTAGAGGTAGACAGTATTTGCATAGAAAGAGTATTTTAGTCTTATAAGTGAACCCACACGGAAATAGGTTCTTTTGTTTCCAAAAATGTCAATTCCAGTATTCCAGGAAAATTAAAATGAAATTGATGCTTGCAATGTCACTAAATGTAGATTGTGTCATGCTTCTAGTGATTTACCAATTCTAGAATAAGGAACTACTTAGCATGAGGGAAAGAAAACCAAAACCACTTAGTAACAGTTTCAGCTCTCCCTGACAATCACCTCTTCATGAACTTCTAGGACTACTTGCATGGACAATAGTGTACATGTGTTTGATATCAAAGCCAGAGGCAACAGATATCTCAGTTACTTGGATAATGCTAAAGACATTCTTTCTTGAAGAACTTCAGCTCAACTGTAATGTAAGTTAACCTCTAACAGACTTCATCTTGTTTCATTTTTAATTTGAAGACTCTACTTATTGGAAAAAATATTGTACTTAACTAGGAATCTGTTGGAAACTTTACTTAACTATCTAGGGTTTTCTTACAAATGCCTCACAAATTAAGAAGGATGTGAAGGTCTTTGCATAGCTCCTTGAGTGTGCTCAGAGGAGGGCAACAAAGCTGGTGAAAGAGCTGGAAGGAACCTCGTATGAGGAGCAGCTAAGGACTTTGGGCTTGTTTGCTTTGGAGAAAAGGAGGCTCAGGGTGACCTCTTTGATCATTACAGCTTCCCAAGGAGGGGAAGTAGAGAGGGAGGTGCTGATCTCCCTTATATCCAGCGACAGGACACCCAGGAATGGTTCAAAGCTGCACCAGGGTAGGCTTAGACTGGACCTTAGGAAGCACTTTTTTACTGAGTGTGGTAAAAAAACTGGAACAGGTTTCCTAGAGAGGTGATCAATGCCCCAACCTTCTAAGTGTTTAAGAAGCATTTGGACAACACCCTTAACAGCATGCTTTAACTTATAGTCAGCCTTGAACTGGCCAGGCAGTTGGATGGGATTATTGATTTCCAACTGAAAGTCTATTCTATTCTATTCTAGTCTAGTCTAGTCTAGTCTAGTCTATTCCTGTTATAAACATTATGACATGGTGATTTCAAAAAAACCCCTTGTCAAATAGAAAGTGTCTGCGTGGAAAACCATGTTGACTAGGTAACTGTGATTTAAATTGGGTATTGTAGCAGTAAACAGAGCAGAGTAACAGGAGGAGACGTCGGTAAGGCTGAGATGGAAGGAACAAACACACACACAAAATCTGCTAGGCCTTGTTACCTCAAATGACATCATTTCATACCACAACTCTCCACAGAAGGAACAGCACCAGAGAGACCAATTCAGTCCCAAATTAGAAAAATAAGCCTAGACCAAACCACTTGCCCTACCAGAGACCAGATCAGTTAGTGCTGCTGGAGACACCTGAGGTCTCACAGTATCATCTGGATCACTGGTGAATGAACACTTGTCCTGGGAAAGAGGGATTTCACTGTGCAGCCACCTACCAGCTGAGGAAACCCTACGGTCAGGGGGAACTTTAAAACAGGAAATCTTAAAGATCTTGGTAAATTTCAAATTCTTGGGAAATTGTGTATCAAGAGCCTGGACATGCCAATGTGCCTGTTTAAAATAAATGGAATACACTGATGGCAATGCTGCACACTTCTTTCAAGAGCCACTGCACGTACAAACTCGTATACAGGGGTCTTCCCACAGAATGAGTATGGGGTTGATATTCATCACAGAAAGTACAGGTGCTCTCCTTTCTCCCCAGGAAGCGGGGAGCAGTTTCAGAGCCTCCTTGGCCCCAGCTAAACAAGCTGGTCAGAGCTGTGGGATGACTGCCAGGGATGGTGGGACCATCCTCAGCTCCCTTGTCTTCCATCAAGCAAAACATCCCTTTCTGAGTTGTTTACTCCCTCTTTGGCTGGGGCAAGCCCTGGTAGTACAGCAGGCAGGCAGGCAGAGCACCGCTCACAAAAAGCTAAGTGAGCTGTAAAGGCAAATGCATACAAGGGATGCCATCTGGCAACAACAAAAGGAACTTGATGCAGAGCGACTTAAAAGAAAAAGAAAAAAAAAGGAAAAAAAAAGAACATTAGGTGGCTTATATAAACCAGTGCCATAAACTTCTGCATAAAGGCAGCTAAGGGCACCATCTCTCCCAGCCTGAGGTGCCGTTTGCTGAGCATTGTGAAAAACCACAAAATTAAAGTTATGCAAAGCCTCACATTAGACCCAAAGTAAATAAAGACAGTTCTTGCATTTTGACAGCAACATGAGCCAGACAAAGTCTGTATTGCTGTGTAAAACCCCTGACCTCCTCACCATTGCTGTGGCCAGCTGGGGTGGGTGGGAGATGAGCAGGGGCTGCCTCAGCCACAGGAACCCCAGGAGGAGCAAGCTGTGTCATGACACACACGGACCTCCCTCCCACCCACTGTCACCTCTAGGCAGGCCTCAAGAGGCAGGTCCTCCACGACCCAGCTTACAGCACAGGCTCACCACAATAAAAGCTGCCCAGCACCATCAGGAAATTAATGCCTGAACTGAAGCCAGCTGAAGTCAATCATCGCAGCACACTGCAGGGGTTAAAATCTCTGTGTCTCTGATTGTGATCACCTTCTTCTTCTGGTTCCTCAGCTGGAGGTAAGCATGCACCATCCCTGACGTTTAAGGACTACAGAAATCAAAGACGAACACATTAATTCATTTCACACACCCAGTGTTTCCCAAGAAACCCTGAAGACTGAGGAGGTGCAAGTGGATGTTCTGCCACTTATGCTCACCACAGAATCCAGTGACCACAGGTGTCCTGTTGGCTTTGCAACAGACAGGTACTTAACCTTAGTAACAGTGCCACTTACTCCCTTGAAGGTTGTGTGCTACAGGTCTCTGGCCACGGAAGAAAAGAATCCCACATATCTGTAGGTGCTTTGAAAAAAAAGGAGTTATGCAAAAAGTGATTCACAGAATTCACCAACCCCAGAAACCCACTGAACTAAATTACTTCTAAACATATTTCTTGCATCTTTTTTTGCTTTTTCTTGGTTAATTTTCTCCTTCAAGTAAGTTGGCTGGCCGTGTGCAGCCTCTGCTGTTGTGGCAGTTTGTGGCGGGGAGCTTGTGGCCCAGTCTAGTTCAGTGGGTGCTGTTGCCTTAGTACTACAGCACCTTCCACATCAGCAACCAAATCTCCCCTCTTATAGTTTGGCATGGAGAAGAGCTTTCAGCTCCCAAAGAGCTGTCTTCTCCCCCTCCCTTGGCCCATGGTTACTTTAGTTCCAGACAATTAAGCTGTCAATTAGCACAGCTTGATAATAGGAATACTGCCATTATCAGAAGCACCCATAATGGCTTTCCCAGGGAAAACTCCATCTTCCAAAACTGATGTCAAGACCAGCACCAAGTGCACCTATGGTACATTCCTTGGTGAAAGTCTTCAACTCTCAGTCACAGCCAACATGTGGTTCAGATCCCTCTAAGAAAAGGGGAAAGTTGGGCAACTTTGGTACCTGAAGGAATCTGGCACAGCACCGGTTTCGATGCAGTATAGCTCCTGAAGTATTAATTGAGCTTTTTATTTTGCCTATGAGTAATAGGAAAAATAAAATACAGAAAATAATATACAAGCTGATAGCAAGGCACAGAACACACCTGAAAAATAGTTTTCGATATTTTGCTACAAGTATAGTTACACAAAGTTCGCAATGCTGTAATAGTTTAGTTTTATCTGTTGTAGTCAATCACTAGCAAACAGACCCATCTTTACTTCTAGTGGAATCAAAGATTTTGGTAGCTTTTCAATAAAGTAACATTTAAATAACATACAAATGTCAATTTCATATTAGCTTTCTCTGTAGGAAATTGAATTTAAGACTGGAAGAAAAAAAAGAAGGCTGATTAAAAAACTTCTACTGAGTTTTAAAATCTCTATGCAGTTACTTCAGATGATTGCTCATAAATTCAATAAAGCCCTAACGATTATTCACATCTAGCAGCATTATCATCAAGGGCAAAGTAACTTTCTTTTTCCTCTTATAGAGAAAATGGACTTTTATTATGCTGCTAATCACACCTACACATTGAGTACCCATCAGTGTTAGAAGCTGAAAGCTATGAGCAAGTTTTATTTCTCATTTTTAAAAGACAATAATCTTTTCAGATCACTCCCTCAGACTTTAGAACCATGGCTATGATTTTCCTAACAGTACCTATTATTTCAGTATCAAGTGCACTTATGATCTGCTAAAGTGTCTTTTTATTTAAAATTACAGCCAATCTCAAATATATATTAAATAAGAATTTCTAACTGCAACTTAAATTTCCAAAATGGAATCTGAATATAAAATCCACAGGGTTATATATGGGGATCATTCAGATGGGTCAGTATCATTTCTAATACGATATGAAATTAGCTGCTGAAAGTTTTTACTATACGGTCCAGAAATATATTAGAGAATTTTCAAGATATATTAGATTCCTCATAGCAAACAAATAAAAATGTTAACATTTGAATCTGTAATTTTCATCATGGATAAAATTAAGAGGAAAGGAACTATTTTCTTTTTAGACCTGTATGATGCCTCTTAATCATTTACAATCCTTGACCTCATTTTTCACCCACGTATGCTGGCACAAAACATTCCACAGCAAGCAGCTACCCTTCCTAGAGGAAATGCCTCAAATATCCCCAAAATTTGTTCTTAATATTTACTACTGACATTCCTTACATGCTGTCAGAAATACTGGGTGACTTTCAAAAGTTGCCAAGACTGAAAAAACACCACTTGCAAAGCAGAACAGTTCACCAGCTCTCCTGCAACTGTGGCAGCCCTCAACAGCCTTAACGTATCAAGCAATATTCTAGCCACTGATGAGAACTGTGTCAGGATGCAGAGGGTGCAAATGAAAACATTTGCTTCCCTATTTTTGACCATCTAGCCTTTCCTGAGAAAAGTACCCCAGCACATCAGATGTCTTTTTTGTACTAAGATTTTCCTCTTCTTATTCATTCTTTTAAGGGCAGGCATTCAAGTTTTCCCCACATCCAATCTAATATTTTCACTTTTCTGTCATATGCATCGTGTTCTGGAAAAGTGTCAAGATTTAGTTAGCAGGAACAGACATAGAAGATGAGCTATTATTGATGGGATTAGCATTTCACTAGTGAAAAATAAGGAGTATATCAAACACTTTTATGGGGAAAAAAAACAACCACCAAACTCAAAAGAAAACTGTCCATCATTAGGGTTACTGGCTGCTGAGCACGTTTCTTTCTAGTTTGTTCAGTTTTGTCTTATTTTTCCCTTTTACTTCCCTGTCTGCCATTGTGTCTGTCTGTCTTGTTTTCCATTGTCTTGCATGGGCCTAGCAAGACCCCTGAGGACAGGGTCATCTTCTGTCCCCTGAGGAGCACCTGAGTGGAGGACCGTGGCGCCTGGCCAGGGATACTGTTTGTTTCAGCTATACATGCAATAAGCAATAACAATGCTGGAAAATTCCACTCCCATTTGATGTAACTAGTGGCTATTAGCCTTTTAGGCTTATATTCCTCTCTGTCCCCAGGCAAAATCCTGCCCAGACTCCATCAGAGTGCAGCTGAGGGGAGCAGAAGGGGAGAAGGTCCCCATGAGGAACCTGGGAGACAGGAGAACTTCTTATTTCGAATGTCTTGGGCAACTTGTTTGTGCCTTGCCAGGTCCTTGATTGTAGGAATTTGACCCCATTATTGTACTGAATGATTTAGCTTGCTTAGGAGTCCACTGGAAGCTGATAATCTGCCTATCGTGACCAATCTAAAACTGGAATATGGTCATGCACATTTAAAAAATAGTCTGTTTATCACACCATATATATTGATTATCTTTTGGAAACATTCCAAGAGACATCATTCTGGAAGTCAATCTAAAATAAATATGACCTGAATTTATCCAGAGCAGGTTGGATGAAGCCTAGGCATCTAGGCTTTTTTTTTTTTCCTCTATACTAAATTGCACACTTTTAAACAATATATAAATGCAATATCACATCCTTCTAGCAATTATGAATCATTGAACAGAGTTTTAATATGGCTTATTTCACATGTGTGCATTTGTATTTGAAAAAGTTCTGTTCCCATTCTCCAAGTACCAAAATTACTTACAAAATCCTAAAGTTGCCTAGTGTATGCACCAAACTAACCCCAACTATCTACCTGTGACTTCACAGAAAAACAAACAAGTGTTGTCAGGCAGTAATCTACCACTGCAGAAAGCTGAAGCATAAACAGAAGTATGGCTGAAAACACTGAAAGAGAAGATGCAGATCTGCAGCCCACTGCTAATAAAGCTCTGTTGCTCAACTTCAGCATCTGGCAGCAAACTCACCAAGGCAAATTTTACCCAACTGAAGTTGGGACACGGAAGAAGCAGTTTGCTTTGGAATCAAGTTTCAGATCATTCAGTGCTTGAGAAAGGGTGTCAAACTTTGATATCGATATAAAGGCAACTGATTACTTATTGTGTAAATTAAATGCTACTCAGGGTTGTGTGCTGCCACTATTTACTGCTACAACCTGAAGAAGTCAGGTTCTTCTGTTTAGTATTTTAACATATTTACAGCTTCCAGAAGTAGAGTGAACGGGTTTCATTTTCAGCAGTCTACCTCAATGTCTCTTCCTCACTAGAATGAAGCATGGATAATATAGTCAGATATTTCTTATGCAAATAGAATTACATTACACACCTGCTTCATTAATGCTGCTCATGAATAAGGATGAAAAGTCAGGCAGAGAAGAGTGGATACTCTCTGAAAGGGAAAGGGAATATAACTGGAATAACTGGTTTCTGTAATAAATAATTTATAACAAATTATTATAGGACATACATTTTACGGGACATACAACTAGTAGCATAAAGTATTGTTGCCTGATGGCTACTTAAGATCAAAAAGCTGTTCTTAATTCCCTTTTTCCTGCATGAAGCTAAGACTCCGTGGACAACCTCCCCCTAGAGGGCATCTGAACTGTGGGGCATCAGGCTGAGAAAGGGACACATCTCTGTCTCAGTT
Source organism: Thinocorus orbignyianus (assembly GCA_013400375.1). Taxonomy (NCBI): domain Eukaryota; kingdom Metazoa; phylum Chordata; class Aves; order Ciconiiformes; family Thinocoridae; genus Thinocorus; species Thinocorus orbignyianus. The sequence goes on from VXBW01007109.1 coordinate 330,919, forward strand.
CTACTTTCACTTCCCTTTTGCCCACAGAAATGATTGACAAAGGTAAGAGTGTTGTCTGTTTTGTACACTAGATCCAGACAGCAACACTTCACTGTCAGGAGAGTAGGAGGATGTTGCTGTCATGTTGGAAGACCTAATGCAGCTGTGTTGGCATGTGCAGCTCCATCACCTCTGCATGCTGCCTTATGGTGAGAAAACACTAAGACCTTTGAAATTATCTTGTAGGTAACAATATATTCAGTTTTCTTCTGCTCAAGCTGTACTCTGACACAGCAAGCAGTAGACTCAAAAACAGAAAGGTCTGTTTGCAGCTTCCTAAACTGTAAGCACTGTTTTTGGCAAAACTGAGAGCAGCACCACTGGAGGAGGAATATCTTCCCCTTCCACCACATATTCTGCCTCATCTCTTCTATTCCAGGAGAGAGAGAGAGAGAGAAGGGAATACTCTGTAGAAGAGACCACTACGTAGATGGAAGTCACCCTAAAAAGGAAGAGTTTTCCATGAGGATTTCCATTTGCCTTCCACATTCACTACAGACCATGTCACATCAAGCAAAGAAACTTGCTGGAGTGGAGTACCCAGCCCACTATATTTAAAAATGTTGGTAAATTGAAAATGGATCATGCCACTTCTCTCTGCTCCTTCCTCCTCCTGTCCCCCCCCACAACACAAATATATTTTGGAAAAAAAGAATACACCCACTACTTGAGCAAATTCTAAGTATTTCACAGCTTATACATATAAGGAAGAAATAATAATATATCATTTCAGCAAATCTGTAGTGCTCCATGCCTATAGAAAAACTGCAAGAATTTTAGCAATACAAACACTTGGACGGCAGGTAACCTTCCCCTGTGAAGCAGGGACCAAAGAGCAGCAATGAACAAAACCTGATGTGAATAATTAATGACATTTTTTCAGGCACTGATTTATGCTTGAATTCCTAAAGGAAACAGTTGACTTTTACTGGTTTAATAAAGTTCTATCCCAAGAAAAATCCAAACGTTGTTTAATGAAGCAATCTAACTGATTTGTGATGGATTTTCTCTTTCTAGTTCTTCATGTGCTATTCAAATTCGTACAGCACGTAATTAAACCAAGGACGGCTAAAATATCTCACTTGCTAAATTACTATACATTTGCCTAATTAGCAATTACAACCCACTGTAGCCAAAGACATTTGCTGAGTAATACCTCTGTTCCACCATAGGCTTGAGCACAACTACAGAAAGTAATAACACACAAAGCCTGCTATAGTTAGATGCTTAACAAGCACTGTAGATAAATGAAGAAGAGGGTCACAACTTCAAAGGAACTGAAGCAGAGATTAGCAATATAATTAATGAGAATTATAACAAGAAAGGAGAGAAATCACTGAAATCCTTTAAGCATGCAGCTTTGGGGAAAGCAAACAAACAAACCCCAAACCAAAGCCAAATGTCATCTAAAACACTTTACTAGTGCACTGTGCTTCTGGTTGGTGATCCACCCCTTTCCTTCCCCGCTAGCCTCCTGTTAAAAAGAAATAAGGATTTCACACCAATTCCACACTTTGGAACAAGATTTCAGGGAGCTTTTCTCTTCCTATGATGTAGGGAACAAGCAATGATAGGATCAGATAAAAGCACATAACGAGATTAAGTCTCATTAAAAAACTCCTCTTGCACTTCAAAGGCACTAACTCTATTAGAGGTAAGACTGCGAACAGTACGCAGACCTAGAGACACAAAACAGTCATGCGTGTGGAACAGATCCTACGCTGCAGAAACTGCATTTCTTCTTGATGAAAAAGCAAACAGTCACATCAGACGGCAAAACATTTTTCTGAAATGCGTGGGTTTTATGAGACGAGGCAAGACAACATTAGGCAGGGTACTTGACGTTCCCTGTGTTGAAAGGGATCCTAAACAGCTGTGAGGAATCTCCACATTCAAAGGATGCACCTGGAACGCTCTGCTTGAGTAGCTGGTTTTTTGCAACGAGCACCTGGTAGAGCAGCAGCTCAGGGCACACGCTTGCCACAAACCTCTTCTCTGATGAGTTGCATCCTAGCCTGGCCACGCATTACAGGTCCTGGGTTTTGAATCTCAGAGGTGTAGCAGGGAAGGCTGCAGACCCGTTGCTGCCCTTGAGCACATGTGCCATGTTCTCTGCCACCTCCTGCATCCCACCCATCTGCTGAGACTGATGCACCTGGCTCTGGGGTGCACGAGCCACAAGTGTTTCATCAGGACTGGAATGTCTGGCTTTCAAATGCAGAAACTCAAGGAATGAGATGCCTGACCTTTAAGAGAAGTCAGAGAAACCCCCCTGCAAAAGTTTTGCACAGAATGCGAATACAATTCTATCAACTTTGACTTCTAAAAAGAAAGAGAAATACATTTAAACATAGATTCAGATTATTACAGAGAATTCAAAGATTAAATAATTACATTGAAAGAAATCAGGTAACTATTACTGAAAATTTGATGCAAGCCTGAATAAAATTATATGAATATACCTTTAAAAGTAGCACTGGTAAGCTAAGAAATTCAACAAATTCAGTGAGGTACACAGCGCCCAAATAAGTTATATGCACATTTGTCAACAAAAAAGTTCTTTTCAATTTGCTAATTTTATTACACTCTTCAAACCTTTATAAATATATTTATAGATAGGTATACAAATACAGACAAATATATAGATATGAAAAGCTATAAAAATAATTACACTTCATATTAACTTGCCAATAATGAATCTATTTTTTCTTCATGAAGGATGTAATTACTGTTTTTATGAGCAAAATTCTAAAATTTCCATGGAAATATATGATCCATAAAGCTTACTCTAATTTTTATTTCAAAGTTGTTATTACAAAGTTCTTTAGCCCAAAAAAGTAACTAATCATCTCATAGACAATGTTAATACTGATACTGTGAAAATGACTGATAAAATTATTTATTAATAATGAATCCTTAAGTGTTCAGTGCTGTCCAGGTCAAATTTAGCTAGAGACTGACCCTAATCCTAAATCAGATTTTCTGGCTAGTGTCTATTCTGCTAGCACAGAAAAGCTACAGATGGCAGAGTGGAGGAACACAACAATACCAAATAGGAACAGTCATTTTTAAAGACAACTTAAAAATAAAATTTTTATACAGATTTATGACTAAATTTGCTGTCAGGCAGAAGAAACATAAAATAAGAAAAAAGGAAAAGCTGCCTGCTGTAGAATATTGCTGAAAATACAGTGTTTCCACTGAAGCAAGCACTGAGGCCAGACAAGGTCACAGACAGGAATGGGGGTGATGTTGAGGGCAGTGCTGTAGACAAGGGGACTTTTTTTTCATAAATTCTACTCTCCATTTCCCAGTGTCAGCTTCTCAACTCCCTACTACATTGAATGCCAGTTTTGATGGCACTTTGCTGTCTTTTTTTCTTGGGGATCTGAGTATCAGATCAAAAAATGGATGTCTACGAAGATGTTTCTATTTGGCAGTTAATACCATTGCACTGCTTCCCTCATGTCACTCTGGTAATGCAAAAAGACCTTGTAGCAGAAATATATTACATTCATTTTCAGTATGGATCCCTTCAAATTGTAACAGAAACAAATACAGGAGTCAAGACCCCATGCCTAATCTACACGAATTTCCATACAACAACCTCTTACCTGTTGTTAAAAGCACTTGTTCTTAACATCTGTCTTCACAGTTTCCTACATTATTTGCAGGGTACAGGAGCACATCATAAAAAACCCATCACCTCTCATCCTAAAATTAACACAAAACTCCCATGCAACAGTACTTAAACCAAGGCAGATTTTTTTCCGAGATGTGTTTGCAAGCAGCAACCCATGGATTTATCGATGCCATTATTTTAACAGAAGTCTAATTCACAGTCAATATTTATGTTATGATTCATTTTTACTTCTTATTTTTATTTCACCTACACGAGAAAGTCTGCCACAAAACTTTCTATAATGACAGATAAATAGTCCAGATGGAAATGCTGTGATCATCAGGTGTTACTAAGATGATGCTGCCATGCCATGCCGGCAAAGTCTGGAAAGGTCCCTGGAACCTTTATCCAGCACACCCTGGGGCAGCAGTTACTGTACAACACAGCAATAAAGCTAAATCATTCTGGCAACAGACCAAAAGAAAAGCCAGTTTGAGCACCACCTTTCTCCAAAACGTCCACCCTATCACCCACCTGTCCCACAAACAAGATCTTGAGGAAGCCTTCCAAACCTTTATGGAAGCTCTGCCCCCTTTTGAGGGCACGATTCCAGCCATGTGGCGCACAAAAGTCTGACCAAAGAGCTGCAATTAGTGAATCTCACCACAATAAAGTGCCACTGTCTGGATGTAAAAGCCTCAAGTTACAGAAAATATTCTTAACATATTTGTGGAGATCGGTAGCAAGGCTTTTACGGCATGACTTGGCCATTAGAATTTATAACCAGGACTTCATACAATGGCCATTTATTTTAATAGCATAGCATGTGGAAAATACACAGTCAGTACTAAGGTACTTGCAAATATGCTAAGTTAGCTGCTTCTCAGATTAGGATAGTAATTCACACTACAACAGAATTAAAATCTGTTCAGCTATAAAAATGAAGCAGTAACAACACGTCTCTCATTAGCTCTCTCTCCACCTGCTTAGGAAAGCCTCTCTCCCTGAAAAGATGTCTGTGAATGGTTTTCCAGTTTCTCTGCCTCGAGGGTTGGAAAATCAGTCAGATCACCAAAAATACCCTCAGAACTATATATATAAGTATGCACAGACAGAGCTATTAAGATTTTTGTGAGCCTAGCAGCCTGACACTAGAGAAGGCAGTGCAATCCATTCCTAAGCACTGGGAAAAGCAAATTTATTTGGTCATTGCCATAGAACAGAAACTACTTGGAATGGGGCAGTATTTTTTGCCACATCTTGAGGGCATTTTCTGCCAAAACCAGCTGAGTGGTAAAGCCCAGAAAACTATGACATTTATATTAATACTTACAAAAGAAAAGGCAAACCCTTCTTCTGTCTGTGCTCCAGCGCTAAACAACTGCTGTTTTCCCTATTGGTGTGAAGAACTGCTGGGCAAAGTTGGCTAGAAAAATCATTTTCTCAAGGGACAGAAAAAGCGCTCCAGTTAGGAAGATTCCCTTCCATTTAAGACAAGAGGACTGTGTGGCGATTATCCTGTCCCAGGTTGACAACTGACCCACCAGAAAGGCTTCTTGGAGGTGAACCATGAGCAAGGAACAGAGCAAACAGAAAGAGAAGCAATCTCTGAGTCTTCTGCCTTCTGTCTGGTATTATTTTGGTGGCTGCAGTTAGTACTTCGGCTTTTCACATCCTCACAGAAGGACACAAGAGCTTTCGTCTGACAGGGGAGCCCAGAATGGAGGTGGCCTCAAGAGAGTTCACAGAAGGGTCAGGTCTGACATTCAGGGCAGTAGCAGTGGCCACCAAAAAGACAGCAGCAGCAGCAAAGAAGCAGAGGGTGTAGATGAGAGGGTGTGGCAGAGAGAAGATGGGTGTAGGACCCTAGAGACCTAGAGATGAGTTTGGAGAGGAAAGGTATTTGTAAAGACTGTGAATATGTTTGTGCTAGGATCAGTAGGGAACTCTAGAAGGTGTGGAACTGCTGGGAATCTTTGAGGCTCGGCGGCAGGAGTGACAGAAGGGACTCCAAGAAGAGATAATTGGGAATCTCATCTGAGCTCAACTGCAGCCAGTACCTCATTCTTCTACTCCAGCCGGAGGGCAAGGGTACACCCAGGACTACCTTACTTCTCTGCAGAACTGTCCTGTGTGTGCTTTGGTTTTGTGGAGGGTTGACGCAATGGGCTCTAGGGTCTGTTACTGAGGCTATCTGGCAGAAGTGAGGAATTTTTTTATTGCAGAAATCCAGGCAGGTGACTCAGACACCACTGTCATGCCCACACCAACACATCCTTCAGTGTTACCTTGTAATTAATATAATGCAGCTGAGCTGGGGATTGTACGAAGTTAAGTTGCAGGCCCTAAGAAGATTTTATAGCCGTCTGCAGCCTCTCATCTTCCTACCCCTAGTCTATGGCAGCACAAGTAATGAACACTGCCAGGTGCCCACAGCAAAACACCTGGGCTTGACTTTCTGAGGTGCTGAATACCTATGGATCCTGTTCAGTCTGAGTTGTGACTGATTACCTGCTCTGAAAATTGACACCCCTCCTCAAGAGCGCCCCCAATCAGGGGACCTTTGAAAACATTTAGCTCCACATCAACCTTCCAAAACTGATGGAGGGACTGTAGCAAGAGGATATCAATCAACCTGAGCTAAACTGTGATTAGGACTATTGTATAATAGAGTAAGCTTTAGGAGAAAGCACATTCCTCAGGCAATTTAAAAAAAAAAAAATCCCACTTAAATAATGTGCTTTTAACTGCATACAACAAAGCATAATTCATCCTGCAACCTCAACAGCTTGTGTTAAAATGAAGCAGCCACAGCTGACCTTCCTCAGTCACTCTGACAAGTCTATATTAGTTGTCCTCATTACATAAAGACAATCAATCAGAAATTGGAGAACAATGGCCTTATGAGGGTTCATAAAAATTGAACGCAAATCCTCTTTACCACTCAGTCAGGGACAAGTTATTCTCAGATCTACAGACACACATCTGTGCCAAAGTCCACATGAATTCTTTATTCTGAGTAGGGTCTGGGTCCAACAAAGGAGTTTGCTGATTGCCTCAGGAGGGACAACCACCAGAAAGCTACTCACATTTCCCTGCTCAGACTCCTTCATCTTCTCTCATTAGTGTGGTGCAGAACAGGAAAGGTGTTTCTACAAGTAGCTGCTGTAAAAGACTTTTTTTATTATTATTTTATTATTACTCTGATGTACATGCTCTGTGCCAAAAAATTTAGCTAATTTATACACAAATTCCATTTCAGCAAGTTCTTCATTACTAATTGGGATTATCAAGGAGGGACTTGGAGCAAGGACCCCTCCATATTCTGTTCTCCAGAGCCGCCTCCTGTATTACAGGCCAGGCAGGCTCCACATCACTGATTTCTAATGCAGAGCGTAGAGAGTACCACTGTCACACATGATTGAAACAAGCTAATAACTTCAATTTTCAAGGGAGATATGGAGCAGAAAAACAATTATCAAGGAAGAAATGAGATCCTGGGTGCTTAAGTCATGCAGGTCTGCTAGAGGTCAGCAGAATTGCAGTTTCTCATATATCTTCAGAAGAAGAAATATGAGGTCTTGTTCAAAATAGTAATGGGCTGCTGCATATCACTTTTGGAACTCCAGATGCCTGTTAGAAAAGTTGATAGCTGATAGTCAAGGATTCTGTTTGGTATACATGAAAAGCAGCTGTTCCTAATATACTTAGTTAACCCGACACCATCAAGCTTATTTTCGGTCATTGCTGGGTCAACTACCATTTCTTCCTCCTCCTGCAACCATACACATCCTTTCCCCAAATAAAAACCTCATGGTCCAAACCCCAAATGGCCTTCATCAAACTTTGCATTACTTCATTATTGTTTTATTGTTGACTTTTGTTTTCTCCCAATCCCACATACAGACTGGAATCAAGATCCAAGCACTGCTTTTGGTCCTGACTTAATGGGACAAAAGCTCAATATCTGAATAGAAAAACACTGTAGTCCTGCATCCCCTTTAACAGGATTTTCTCCTCTAGCTATATTTTAAAGGTAAGTAGCTTTCAGAGTCTATTATACCACAAAAAAAAATAATTCCAGTGATTAACAAAACAAAGAATAGTCCTTAATCTTCTACTGTTCTTTCTGCTGTGCTGATCTTCACCTGAAAGACAATACATCATATTTTTCCATTTTGTCTGCTTTGCCCATATGGCTTAACCAAAGTCCTTCACCAGCTACTCTTGGAATCCACCTAATAATTCAAGTACCTTACCTAATAATTCAAGTACCACACGCAAAACACTCCCAAGCTTTTGATGTTGCACGCTCAGTTAGCTTCTAGATCCTCCTCCAGAATTTCACATCATATGAATATACTTACACATCAGTGCTTCACATTTCTCCAAGGTAATCCAGGAGCAAGTATAATAAGTTGATGGAACAGTAGTCCTATTTTCACTTCCAAATGATGATAAAGAAGTTAATGTGCAAATCATTTTGCACATATAAAATTTTGCACGCTTAAGACCTAGCACCCAAGTAAAGCACTACCTTTCACAGCAAGCAAAAAAAATTTACCCTCACAATTTTGAAGACACTGGAAGTCTCCAATGTGTGCTGTTTTCAGCTTCCAAAGAAGATGCATGCTGCTGACCTGTTAAATTCTGCCTGAGTCCCCTGTTGTAAAGCAATCACAAAGTGTACAAACAAAAATACATCTGTACTAGGGGGCCATACAGAGCTCCTGAACTCAGGAGCTGCAAGAGTTAAGACTGACTTGGTTCCAGGTTTCCACCTTGGACTGGGAAATTATGCCTCATACAATACTGTCAGGCAACTTTTGTTCACGCACTGCAGCTGCAAATATAATATTAATGTGGAGTGAATAAACCACATAGGCGTATAGCACCACAGACAAATTTCTACAGACTCAAAGAAAAGACAGTAATATTATCCAGACCTAACAGTTTCTCAGCAAGGATATGTACACACTTCCTTGCCCATGTACTTGGAAGCATGTGTGTAGAGTCACATCAGTAAGCTAGTTTGAATCACTAATGAGAGGTACACATAATCACAAATGCATTTGGCAAATCAATCCGCAAAATGACCCAGTGTTTTGATTATAAAGGTCTCAAATACTTCATTTTGTGAGGTAGCAGCTTCATCCTCTAAGCAAAATTTTTTCACAGAAATGTCATACATGTTCACAGTCTCATAGATAACTCAGCTCACCACTTTCCATGAGAGTGGTGAGGTGGGGAAAGAGGATGCAATATGTTGTGCAATGCAGTACTTGTAGCCAAGCAAAGTACATTTGGCAACTAACTACATGGAGATACTGCTGCTGCTATCAAATCTATCTTTAAGTATACACCTAGATAGGGATTCAGAGTCTTTTTCAAGTGCTGGCTGGAGTCTCTCTTTTGTAAGTTGCTAGGAGCACTCAAGCTAATACACAAGAACTAGAGGCAGGGACACTACACTGAATTACAACACACCTCTTTCAACTGGTTCTTCACAAATATCTGCAACAGCACTGTTGGTAGGAGAGATGCAAATCACAGTGTAGATGATCTACAAGCACATGCTCATAGTCTTTTCAATAGGTCCAAGAGACAGTGTAGCCTAGGGCACAGTTTAAAGCCTTGAATTTGATTACTTCCACAGTTCAACTGTTCTTAAATAACATGCACCTTCTCTTATGTTGGAATTACTCATTGTATCTCAAAATGTGGCCCAGTGGAAATTTGCAGCTGGAAAGGTAAAAAGAAAAACAAAAAAAAAGGGGAGGGCGGGATGCTTCAGAATTACGGCTTCAGAAGTGATATTGAAAAGAACTGATTTATATCTAGATTTCTGCTGCAGTGAAAATTTTCAGAAGGCTGTACATTCATTAATCCAGCAGAAATAATGCCATTTAAAAAAAACATAGGAAACTATAGCGCATGCTTTAAATAAAGCTGTGCATTGGATTTCAAAGCAGAGATCTTTTTGACAGATTCTGTATCTTTGAGAAAGGAGGGAAAAGAATGGCAATTATGGGATTTAATATATTTTAAGACTAAAGACTGTAGCCATTTTAACTCAATGTTGGAAAGATAGCCTTTGAAAGTAGTTTCACAGCAGGAACAGAACTAGTTTAAGTAACAGTACATAACTTTAATTAACTCCACTTGAGCTTTTAAACTTGAAGACAAACAAAATGGCCCACCCCCACCTCCAAGTTTGAACACTAGATAGTTCTCTCTAAGCTTTATGCAGCAGCTGGCCATCTGCTTAACTCCCCTCATTTAGCTAACAATAATTTTTAATCTGGATTTTCCTTCTCTGTAAAAGATTTCATTAAAAAAATCCTGAAAGTACTTCCAAGTAAAGTCAGAACATGAAAATAAAATGTAAAAATTACACACACTGATAGATATATGTGTCATATTGCATGCCTTAAAACCTCAAAGATTTGAATAGAAAACGAGTCTATAGTGATATTTACCCACGCCTTCCCTGCCCCAGCCCCAGCAGAAGGGTAGTAGCTTTCCTCTCTTCTGATTTGAATAACTAAGCATTAATGGCATCAGCCAAAGGGATGTGAGGATGAGGCATGTAATTTGGATGGATTTTGGAGAGACAGCACTTTGGTTGCAGGGATAATTCTGCTCGCTCTGGTCACACCCCCTGCAAACCAGGCTTTGTGCCTCCAGAGGGAAAAATTTGATTCTTTGCCTCCTTGGCTGCCTCCTGGACTGTGTGCTCTTCTGCACTTGTGGGCTGCAGCACCAGATCCATCTGGGTCATCAGCTCTTTCTTTTAAGAGATTGCAATCAGTATGGAAAGGAGTGGAGAGACAGCCTTCCTGAAACTCGGCTGTTGTTTCATTTTAATAGCAAAAATACAAACCAGCAAGCATCTTATGCATATACCTCTCTCATCCTGAAGTGGAACACTGGAAAGATACATCAAAGCCGTAAATATATGATATGAATATATGGTGATCTATGAACAGGTGATCAATCACTTGAGGAACTTGAAGTCCTTAGAGAAGTCATATGTGGGTTAGAATTAAAGCTGGTTTTTTAAAAAATTATTTTTATTTTTTTTTATTTCAAATTAAAAGCTTGCGCTTCCAAGAGCTTTTCAAGAAAACACAGGAAGAATTCAGAAAATGAGATGGGACAGGAGGAGTCGGACAAAATATTTTCTGAAAATTGGTAGTCTGAGAAGTTTTTGAAAGAAGCAGGGAAGAAGCATAGGTCTGCATGCTGGTTTGTTACTTTTCCCATTCTGCATATTCTTTCGTGACTCTTTCTGACTGCAAACATACTACATGCTTAGTGTCCCTCATGGCTGACCTCCTCTTCCATCATCAATAATACCCACAAAGAAGTCTTTGCAGTCGTAAATCTCAGGAAGGTTGGACCATTTTAGCTGCTTTATTACAAGGCTAATTTTGCTGGCCTACATTCTGCTACAATCCTCCCAACAGTCTACAAAGAAAAAAAAAATAATAATAAAAAATCCTGCATTATCTACTCCAAAAAAGATTGAAAAATATTTATTCCTATCCAAGAGTAGCAAAGGGTGAATGGTAAATAGCAGTTTTAAGATGATACTGTGAAGGTTATTTAAGTTGCTAGCATGTAATAGGACAAAAATATTTATATTAATTTTTTTATACTTTTGTTTTCCCCGTCTCCTGAATGAGCAGAACTCATTCACTGGAAATTTGATTCTGGAAATAATTGCCCTGTTGATACTGGACTGATACTGGCAATAGTTTTCATTCCTGCAACTTACTTCTCTGCCTTTGTTGGCTTCCTCTTCTCTCTCCTACTGCTTCTGCTGTCTTCCAAAGTTAATTAGAGTACAGCGGAATTTGGGCATGTTCTTCAGCAAATTTTGCTAAAGGCAAATCAGAAACCAGCCCATGTCTTCTCATTTTTCTGGCCTCATATTCTTCCTCTAGACGGACCAATACCAGAAGGAAATATAGATTTATTTGCCTGCCACTCTCCTGTTGGTTAAATACTTTAATTTTGTTTGTTTAAATACTGAAACAGATCTTTTTTCCTATGTGTGTTTTATCCCGGAGACAGAACTTTTACTGTTCGCTGCAGCTCTACTCTCTTCTGTAGACAGATCTGTTTATTTACATCTTTTCCCCAACCCAACCCTACATTGTCATTTATTACCCTGCAGTCCTGCAGGAAAAAGAGTATGTGATACACTGTCTTTACTGAATTACCAGATGAACTATTTTAAGAAAGATGAGTCACAGAAGACGTATTGGGGGAAAAAAATCAGATATAGAGTACAATAGCTTATATAAATACAATGGCCAGGATTTCCAGCAGAGTTAGCTGATTCCTGTGGGTCCTCTGTATATTCCAAGCAACATGTCTACTTACTGTAACTCATACTTTTACTGCTTCAAATCTACTGGTTTCTGTTATCTTTCATATCTTTGAAAAATGCTTTCTAGGAAAATAAACCAGGCTATCAACTTCCTCTACTGTAAATCTAATAACTAAACCCAAATATATTTTACCAATATTTGCCTGCCCCTCAACCCACAAATGAAATATAGAGAGTGTTTTACACATACATATTTGATTCAAATCACCAGAGTGGTTAGCAAATCCCCATAATCACTTCCGATGTAAAGATTTAAACTACATTAATATCCTAAATTTAATGCAATATGATGAAAATTGGTAGGTTTATTTAATAATATGCCTGTTGACCTCTTTCATACAAGGAATGACTAATATTTATGACTGCTTTTACTGGAAGAAGGGGGCTGACAGAATTAGCTATTTCATGCACTTCTATCTACAAAGCAAGGGCAAGCGACAGAAAGGGAGAAACTTGTGCCTCTGATTGCTGAAACAAGACCCTGGCCAGCAACTACTCCCTACCAAGACCTGCCCCTGAGGCTATGCAGAAAGTGCAATCCAACTTCTGAGGTGTCTCCTCTCCTCACAGAGTTTCATTAAGCATTATTAATTCCCTTGAGTTTAGGCAAATCATCTCATACTGCTTTGCATATAGTTACGTTAATGGTCCTTACAGTTTTACCTACTGTCCTCATTTGAGCTCTGTGAAGGACCTTTTTTGCTTTCCTTTACCCTAAATGAACAGTAAGTGCTAAACTGATCTCAGCAAAATTTTACCTGAGCCTTCACTGAGCATACACTTGAAATCTTCATGGTGTGGCTCCACTGCCACACAGCACTGGGCACCACTACATTTCCTGTGTGCATTTTGAGATAGTATGAAAAGTTAAGGCCAACTGAAAGCGGACACAAACCCTCAGCCAGACCCCCAAACCTTCTGCCAAATTTCATTCACTCACTAAAAAGAACTGAAATTTTTGCATTCCTGAAATCACATCATGTTTCAAAGAAAATTTGCTTTTTTGAGGTAAAGTGGTGTTTGCTTCAGAAAATTAGAGGGGATAACCCAATGCATGCTAAAGGAATAGCTGCAATTTTCTTGCCTGGGGAAGGGGTAAGAAAGTCCATCTGTCTCGCACTACAGCTAACGAAGCATTTCTACACTGGAGACTGGGTCTTTGGGAGACTGAGTCCTCATATGTCCCTGGCTGAGCAGTTTGTTAAAAAACTAGATATAAGCTATATAAATATAACTTATCTATATATCTAGTTATATCAATATAACGACTAAAAAAGTAGATATTAACACATCTACTTGCACTGTGCTTTAGCTCAAGCATGAGCAGAGCAGGAATTTCACATATTTGCAGTGTTCCAAATCGAACATTTTGAAGCAATTTACAATAATTTGAAGTTCAAGGAGACAACTCATCTGTGTAAAGTTTCTTATGTGTCTGAAGTATTTGCAAGTATTGAGGACTTTTGTTTTTAAAGCTGGAAAGTATATGCCCTATCCTATTCTTACTCAAAATGCATCTGAATTCAAATTTTGATTTGACCAGAAGTATTTTACTGGATAATTCTGGTATCTGCACTGCTTATTTAGATCTATACAATGTTCATTGCTCTATTCTAGTTCACAGGCTACTGTGACAAATCTGAACAGGCTCTTTTCACTGTAAGCAGATTTTTTAAGAAGCTATAAAGTATTAAAATTTTGTAATGTATGAAGTGCATTGACAAAAAGCAACAATATAAAAGTTCTTCCTCCCTTTAAAAATAGAAACCAAAGTGCTATTCATATAAATATTTATGCACATGATTCAATATAAGCATGCCTACTCATCTGCTACATCTGCATAAGTGTCTGCAGGATATGGGCCTAATTCCCAGTTTACTTTCAATTCACTTATATTTCCAGTCCATACTTTGGAAGAAAAATAAATAACTCAATTCACAGCACACCACACATCCAAATCACTCTGTGAACAACTATGTGACAATTAGGGACAGCAGCACCTCACATAACATGGAGCTAAACAGAGACTCCAGCTTGGGACCAGGAAAGCATGAAGCACATTATTGCAAGCACTTTGCCAGAGTCACTGTGCCTGTCTCTATACAGGGTTGTGCAGCCCTGAGCTGAAGATTTATAATGCTCTTGAGACTCCAGCTAGTATAGGATCACGGCAACACACTGTGCTTTCTTCTATACATGCCTGAAAATATTTATCATAGTCTTGCAATAAAATGCCTAGCTGCAAACTCCTTATCCACAACCTTAACAAGAGAGCTAAAAACAAAATGTAAAATTTGCATCCTTTGCTGCGTCAAGGCAAAGCCCTTGGATTTAGGTAAGGACATATTCATCAAAAGCCTTTTTTCTCTTTCACTGAAGCAAAGATGTGTTATCTTTTAAATGTTATTTTCATGTGTATCCAAGTTAATTCTCCAGCCTCACTGGAGAAAGCAATCAATCACAAATTAAATGGTAAAAAAGAGTATGATGCTATATTGTCCCATAAAAGCAAATGGTAGGTACAGTCTTGAGGCAAGATTTTAAAATACAAGTTTGATAAACAGAAAGAAAATGTACTGCAGAAGCAGTTCCATTCTGCCTAATTTTGTGTGAGAACCAGAAATATTCATCATACCAAAATCTAATGAGAACTGAATGGGCGAGGCACAGCTCAGTAATTCTGACAAAGAATATCCTTAGTCCCTCTAAGTAAACTGCTAAAAATCACTACCAAAACCAACATATTAAAAAATTAAGTAAATACAATGAGTCAAATTCTATCATCAGTTCCGAGGGGGCACCTCCCATTAATCATTCTCATCTATGAAACAGACCGGCAGAGGGCTGAGACACGTTTTTTCCATGACCTTTTACTATTTTTCAGTGCCATGAAGCAGATAAAGAATTCCAGTGACGCAAGAGGAAATCAAAGGCACTTCTCTCTCCAGTTTTGTGAGTATGCCTGTCCAGTAGTTCACAGTTGGCTCTTGTTGTTTCATCTTACTGCTCTTGCCCACATGAAAGATCTGTATTTCCACTTTATTTATTTATTTTAATATTTTGGCTCCTAATGCTGAAGATAGCAACCTTATTCATTGTCTGGAAGCTCTCCTGACCATTTCATTAAAGAGTCACTAACAAAGGATGATAAACAAGTCCAGATTTTGCACTCTGGCTACTGTTGCTCTGTGACTGTGAGCAATTGCTGCCACCTTAGATGCTCTGCTAGCAACTCAGCATAAACCTTCAAGGTCCTTATTTCATTTGCAAGCCCAGTCAGCGGTCGCAAAAAAAAGTACTATGACAGAGGTCACCATCAGCACATGACATGCCTTCAGAAGAGGACTCTTAATGAGATACTATCTATCCTGAATCCTCTGAAATAAAATTGCAGTACCTTCAAGCACTCATGAAAGTTAAAAAGTAAAACAAACAATAAAACCCCCAGATATTTATGGGCAGCTGCCTCAAGGTGTGAAGCGTTCTGTTTGTAGTTTTCACACAGCTTATCATAAGTGGTGAGACTGTGGTGAAGGGGGGGACTGTAACACCATGCAGGGCAACAGCAGATGAGAAATTGAGAAAACAACTCCGAAACAGTTTTAATGGTTACAAGAGCTTTTTTTAATTTTGTTGCAGCTGCAGACTATTTGTGAGAATAAGAAAAATTCTACCTTTCTGAATAGAGAAATCATGGCATTCGGGGGAAAAGCAAGACTGCAACCTGGAGAACTCAAGGCTACAAAATTGACTGGTGAGATATTAGTTTTATCATTTATCGTTCACTAAAATGCTGCTGGATTGTAGTTATGAGAAGCAAACAAAGTTGTGTAAATTACTTTTATGCTCTGCAATGAATTCCTTGTAACTGTGTGTGTTAAACACTACAACCACGTCATAGATCTGCAGGAATACAACTGAGTATAAAAACTGAATTACTCTCTTGTCTTGTGTCTATTAGATCTGAAGAACATCGGTAAAATAGCAAAGGGGTGCTTGATGCCACTGTTCATAAACAAACACACTTGTTGATTTCCAAAGCTGTGAACCCATCAGTTTTCCTCCCCAGACTAAATTCTTACAAGAATTGAAGGAAACAGTAGCTGCTGATAAGGTTTGGGTAAACCTCTGTGAACAGCTGATGTGAGTTAAGGCAGCTTGTAGCAGTTGAACATCCTCCTCCTCCTCTTCTGCTAGACTCTCAGGTCAATTCAAAACATCCTGACATTCACCTATCACTTCCAGAAATTTAGGACAGCTCTAAGCGGTAGTTCGACCTCCCTGCTGTAGCTGGCACAGTCTTTCAGTGCCCTTTGCATACCAGACACTTTGCAAGGCAGAGAAAAAGTCCCCAACACAAACAGCTTGCCTTTTAAACTGCATGTATTCCTTGTGTATCAGCACAATTGTGCAAGGAATCCATTCATAGAATCATAGAACAGTTAGATTTGGAAGGGACCTCAAAGATCATGGAGTTCCAAACCCCCTACCAGGGGCAGGGACACCTCTCCCTAGAGCAGGTTGCTCAAAGCCCCATCCAGCCTGACCTTAAACACTTCCAGGGATGGCGTATCCACAACCTCTCTGGGCAACCTGTTCCAGTGCCTCACCACCCTCACAGTAAAGAATTTCTTCCTGATATCTAATCTAAATCTTCCCTCTTCCAATTTAAAACCATTATCCTTTGTCCTGTCACTACACTCCCTGACAAAGAGTCCCTCTCCAGCTCTCCTGTAGGCTCCCTTCAGGCACTGGAAGGCTTCTGTAAGGTCTCTGACTTGCATGATCTTTAACAGCGAGACACATGCTGCCTCCTCTCAATTTTTTACTTGGTTATGCTATTTTTTCATTTAGCATGTAAGATTCAGCCTGCAAACCTGGGCACATACCAGACAGTTTGCTTATTTGTACCAGGTCTCCTGTGCCATGGATTCACGGCAGATGCTGCTTTTGTGCATCCAATATCTGCACACACAACAACCATTTGTCTGAGGCCAGTGTTTGCTTTTTTTTTTTTTTTTAAACAGACAGATGACAACTACAGCTGTAAAATGCATTACAAAGATGAGAGTGAGAGAATATGCCAAGAAAAGGATAAAAAATGGGAAGGAAACCGCAAGAGTATGAAATTTGTGCACTTTCCAACATATTCCAACAACTAAGTTCCCACCTCACTCCTTCAAAGAACAATAGGTATGGTTGCCTAAAGGTTATCCTTTCTTTGAAAACCAAAATTCTTTGATTGTCTGGCTCCACAGACTGTTGCCCTTTACATGTTTCCCTACTGATGTATTAAAATATGTCATTCTGACACAGCATTTTTGGCCTATGCTACTATTCATATGTCTGCTGGAACCAACATGCTGAGAAGCAGTCAGATGTCACATGCCACTGTAAATTCAATAAAAAAAAATATTCTTCTTGTCTGCAGTTCTTCAAAAAAGGAGGAGAGGGAAAAAAAAACAAAACCCACAAGCAGCAGAAAACAATGGGTCTTATTATTGGTGAAAAGACTAGAGAGACATCTTTGCCAAGTAAATCCCTGTATTTGATGACTCATGACTGTTAGTACTGAGAAAATATCTGTTTCTAGTAAGACAAGGAAGAAAGCAGAGGCTTGCAGGTAGTATCTGACCATTTAAGATGGTCAGATACTACATATTTTTACAGTTGGTTCATCTGATTTTTAATACTTGCAGTCACACGTACATCTTTAAAGTAAATGGAGAATCATTTTACCTACCAAAGGTATTTGTCAATAGGAATTACTGACATTGTTTTCATCGCAATTTTTGCCACTTTATCTCAGAACTTATTATTTTTCTTTGCGGTGGAAGGCATGAAGTAGCCCACAAGTTGCATTCCTTCCTCGTGATCACCTAGGGGAACTCCACCATCGCATGTCAATGCAGAGATCACAGCAAAGCACATGAGAACCAGAGATAAAGTATTCCTGGATGAAAAGCCTGAGCTATAAAAGACATTGCCAGAGGGGATGAGGTCTAGTGAAATGAGACCGTCTCTAAGGCACACTGTAAGACTTACTGAGGGAGTTTTTTCATCACAATTTGTAACTGCTCCCCAGAAATGCACCTCTACCAAAGTATAACAGAAAAGTGGAAGGCTTCAGGCACTCTTCATCATGAAGGCATAATTCACCAGCCAAGTGCTTAGAGGCACACTTTCAACATGCTGCAGGAAACCCATTGAACAACTAGAGAAGGAAGAGAGACAGAATACTGGGATCTGACATCAAGATGTAAATCCCTTCTGTCAATCTCCATTTTTTTAGCTGCTTCCAAAATTCAGTTTCTTTTACATTCAGCTTACAGCTATATTGCCAAAATAAACTCTTCATCTCTAGTTTTCTACTACGTTACCACAAAATCTTAGGAGGTTTAAGGTCAGCCTGTACACTTAGTGAAACCTGGGATGCAATGATCAAGGAAGTTTCCTGTCATCTGTTGCCCCTCAGTTGGGTGACACATCGATCTTGTGCATAGTCATGGCTAGGGACAGGCTTTAGGGCAGAGAGAGAGAGAGACAGGTACTGCCACATATCTTGTCAGTCTCGTGATATAAGTGAAATTGGGAATAGAATTGATGAGGCAAGTCTGCTGCCTTGCATCTGCTTCTGTCCCAACAACAACTTCTTAAATATCTTTCATTCTCCATTGCCCCACCTCACTGGTGGTCATGGTGTGGATGATAAGAAGCTTACATGTCACATAAGCAGCCTCCCTGGCTTAACACTGTGTGCCTCCCTGCAAGAGGGACTTAATAGAAAGAGAGAAATCGACAGTAGTGAATGCACAAGGGATCACACAGAAAATAGCGGGGAAAGGAGTCAGAACAGAGAAGACAGCCTGAAGTCAAGAAAAGAAAACAGGGATGAAGTAGTGGGTAGCAGTGAGAAGTAAGAGTTACAGGATGTGCAGACCAACAATCTTTTTCCTTCTGAGAACCAGAAACTGCTAAGAGGAAGCTCATTTGCTTTCCTGAAATAGTCAACATTTTCACAGAGAGCCAGTCACAACTAAAACACATAGTGCTGTATTATTTATAAGCATTTTAGGAGTCTTTGCCTGGACTTGCCTTGTGATTGTGATTTGTTTGACAAACGCAGCAGCGTAACATCTGCATTCTTTTCCTAACACGCAATAGGCTGTATCATTAATAATAAGCATGTAAATAACACTACAAAGTCAGACATTGCTTTTCATAGTAAAACATATCTCCCTCCCACTCACCCACCGAAGAGCATACATACAGTTCAGATGACACATCCCAACATAGGTTACATCAAATTTGATAATATAATGGAGAAAGAATCTGGTTTGCCTTTCTCATAAACTGCTCAATACGAGGTGCATTTGGCCCATGGCCACAGTTCCATACCTTCGCTGCCCTGCCTGGGCTCTTTCCAGCAGGTATAGAGGCAGCTGAGCTTCAGCTCCCATGTCTCTCCCAGAGCAAAGTTTCCCTTTTGCACTCCTTAATGATGCCAGTCACAGCCTCACCTGCTGTGGTGGCAGAAAGCTAAATGATCCCAGTTGTAGCCTTTGATTGGAGACACTGGCATAGAGGTTGAGAGCTTCAACTACACAGTGCAAGGAGTAAAAGTACAAGTGAAATTAGCATAAACTTCTTCAACAGAGACCAGTACAGGAAAACATATTTAAAGAAGGCAAAATCTCACTCTGACTTCATGTGAGTACAGATTTTCATCTCTACCTTGCTCCATCTTAGATGAACCAGGACCAGCTCACCTATTTCGAGGTGAACTTATTCATACCTGTTAACACTTACAGCCCTTTAATTGGTACCATAACTGGAAACAGCCATATTTGTCACAGGTAAAACACGAAACGTTCTTAACTTCTGGATGCTGGAGCTCAGTTACCCTTCAGGCTTACTAGGCAAATTTTTAACCTGTGTACAGATTACCACGGAAATTTAAAACAAACTGCTCCGCTCCTCAAGAGGAAACTATATTTCTGCTCTATCTTAGCTGTTCTCTGAAAACAAAATGAGGAAGAAATTATATTCTAACCTGTATAGAGATTTCTATTAAACTAAATCTACTGAAACTAGCTTTGCCTCCTGCTGCTACATAGTGTTAATAAATAGTCTGTGGGCAACACTCCCCCTCCCAAATTTGTATCAGTAGTTTCATTGTTTAGATATCTATAGGCTGGAGGCTATTTTTACTACATCCTGTCAGCAGTAAGGGGACAAAACTGCCAGGAAGAGGATGCATTAGGCTTCTACATTAAATGGTGGTAAAACCAGTGCCCAAGATAGCCTAAGAGCTGGACATTTACTTGCTGACACAAGTGTGCTGTGTATTACTGATTTGGTTTTCCACATCAATTCTTAGTTCACGTGACACTAGAGAGCCCATAGTCTTACAGATTTAGAGCTCAAAGGAAGAGAATCACAGTTTGCTAAAAGCACTGGGGAAGGTTTAGGAAAACCCAGCCCATGCTGCATGCCAGCAGCCCTGAATCACTTGCTTGGACAGCCCAGCAAACGACTGCACCATAACCCGTAATCCTAACAGAAGGTTTATCATGTGCGTACACCTCATTCTTACAGAAAATAACTCATTCTTCAGACTTGTAGTTGGAAATGTTACTTAGTACCAGGATGCAATTTGCTATCAGTTGCTCATTGACATGCATTCAACTGGAAATGCACACTCATTTCAAGCACAGGACTGGAAGCACGCATTTGTAAGTTGCTATTGCTGTTTGATGCAGTTCTCAGCACTGTACAGACACAAGAGCAAGAAAAAGTTCCCTTCGGATAAAAACCTGATCTAATAGGCCATCATATCAGTCCGAGCCTCAGTCAAGGCCTCAGAGTGAATTTATAATAGCTAAGCCTTAAGCTTTAGTTTTCATTGTTCTCTGAAGTATTACCTTTATATTCCATGTTAAATGGAGCCTTGTCTCAGCAAGTGATATTGGCTTAGGTCCTGAAAATGTATGTTATAACTTTAAATTCCAGTCCTTCATTTTATGTTTAAGGCCTTGCTTAAACATATCATCAAATTAAATTATGATAAAAATATTTTTAAACTCAATAGAACTGGTTTTGAAAGGGGTAGCATTACTTTTCAGAGACATGGGAGAAATTTCAGTAAATGAAACAATTATCAAAAGGTTAAATATGGGACCTTTTTTTTTGGTACATATCTTTAACAGTTTGTAGCAAATGTTTTTCTCTCTAGTTCCCAATAGTCTACAGAAATTAACACAGTATTTTTTTAAAGACTGGCATGGGCCATTTACTTTCAATAGCTAGTGACCTTGACAAATGAGCATCTAAATCTCTGGGCCCATTATTTTTTCCAAAAAACCTAACACAGTGAACTCCGTAATGCAAAAACAAACAAACAAACAAACAAACAAACAAACAAAAAACCCCCATCAAATCTGTTGTCTTAGATTCATTGTCCAAGCTTAGGGGAAAACAAAGTACATGAAACATACACACACATACACACACACACACAAAAAGTACAAGTGATATTTTAATAATTATTAGCATTTTTGTATTACAGAAAAATAGGAACATGATACAGAAAAAAGATATAGATAATAACATACTAACATCATGTTTGTGATATTTTCTGGATTATGACTGTAGCCACATGCACATGCAGTGGATGTTGTAAAGGGCAGGTTCTTCTTCGAGTAAAGCACTTCAATAAAATCTGAAATGGCAGTTTGCCAGCGATGCTACAATGTGCTACAAAACAGAACAATCTAACTTGGAAAAGATGTTACGGAAAATAAGAATCGAAGTTTACTAGGATTATGTCACTAGTGTTTTAGGTTTGATCTACAACATCAAGTTTTTGCTGGTCTAGCTCTATTATTTGTGAACGTGAAAAGAAATGTTGTCTGGTACACAGATGTAACTTTGACCAGCCACAGTCCTTCTGCTGAGTTTGCTTCCGTCTTTCAGGGAGATGTTTTATTGCATTCCCCTGTAATACTGTGGGTCCAGTCATTGCTGGACTTTGTTATGTTAGAAAAAGACGGAGCCTGTGGATTATCTATCATTCACAGGATTTCCAGGCAAAAACTGGAAACACCAGAGGATATTAGCTTTCCTCAGCTCAAACTCTGCATCTACAGCAGGAGGAGTTACCAGTTGTGATTCACCACAGTGCACCTCAGGGAGGAGGGGAGGGCAGAGTACAAAACCAGCTGGCAGGAACAGCTGCTGAAACAGTCAAAATAGGGGTGTTTTTTTTTTTTCCAGACATCCAGCACTCTGTATACTTCTGACAATAGTTTCCCGGCCATGCAGTGATTGCTTGTTCACTCCGAACCTCTACAGACCATTGTTTCTCTGCCTTTTACTTCACTGTGCCTCCTTTCCTCCTCTCTGCCGCGTTCCTTTCTCCTCCCTTCTCATTTTAAAGTGAGCCTTCCTCCCTTCCAGAAGCACTGCATCATCATCAGTCTGAGTTTTGTTAGACTTCCTCTCTCTGTTACAGCCCCTCACTCCCAGCCCCCACATTGCATCCACTACGGACAAAGCCCTCAGGGCATTTTCCATTTTCACAACCAAAGCACCTCACACAGCTGTGTCCTGCTCCTCCTCAGCTGTTGGCACCTGTGGGTACCAACACAGAACATCTGTAGTCATAGTAATGGCTCCTTAACTGAATTGAAAGCGCGTCACTCCTCCTACATCCCTGGTGTAACATAATGTCTTAAAAAGAAAATTATTTGTAATCCCTCATTCCTCCCTCACACCCCACCCTCTTCTCAGGCATGCCCAAAGGAGTCAGGCAGTGGTGGCTGCTGGTCCCCAGGTGGGGACCCAAGTCTGAGAAATGAGCAGTCTGGAGCATGGACACCCATAGGTTTTATCACTGAGGAGAATACGGAGCAGAGGCAGTTTGCAGTACTTTGAAGACTACTGAACAATGTAACATTACCTTTACTCCCCATAATTTTTTACTGTAATATAAATTGAATTCCTGGTTCTTCCTCAATATTATGCAATATTTCTGGACAATCAGATCAAAAAAAGTAAATTCAATCCAAAATATCTGAATATACATATCTTGATTTTAAAGCTTGAGCAATTACAAGCACAAGAGAATGTTTTAGACTTAAGGTTAAATAACAATAACCTTTACAAATGTTTCTGCCATCAAATAATTTAATTTTACCAACTTCTACATCCTTCTGTATGGATTGTGGTAATGTTAAAAAATCCTAAGACTGAAAACTCACAAAACATAAAAATTAATAAGTTCCGTATGATCACCTCTTGAAAAAGCTGATGTTTGAGGTACTTGGGTAAAACAGGTAAAAAGTATAAAGACCCTCGCATGATTCTGCAAAGATTTCTGCGTATAAAATACAATCTCCTCAAAGATGACATGCCCTTCCACAATCAGATGAATAGCAGACTTACAGTTTTGCTTCAAATTCAACAATACTCATGCAGGTATATTTCGTTTTTAAAAAATAAATTAACTCTAAAATAATATCCTTCTAAGCAAGTTGACAAAATTAAAAAAGCAAAACCAAAACCTGAATTATTCCTCATTTCAGAATATTATAAAATATTATTACCTATGCTGCCTCTTAAAGCTTTTCTATAATGATCTTATTTTTCCTCATGCTTGTTCAAATGAGAAAAATTTCCTGCAAATGAACATACATCTCATTTCAACAATAAAAGATAGGATGAAGAATGTTTCTAAATGTTAAATGGGTCATAGGGTGATGTTTTCTGTCACTACTTTTTTTTTCCCAAATGTGTTTCTAAACAAGAAATATGAGTAATTGCAGACTTAAACATAGACAAGAAAGCAAAACAGTACAAAATTGCTTAGCAATATAAAAAGCCCCATGTAATCACCACAGTTCCAAAAAGAGGTCATCAGCAACTAAGAGTTCAGCCTGTGCAGATCTGTTGGAAGGATGCTGGGAAGCTGCATGCAGTTGTAGAGAAGCCACTTAAGCACAGAAAGAAGCAGAGGGTTTTGAATCCAGCCCTAATTTACACAGATCCCTAGGTGTCCTTCCACGAACGACCTGAGGCTCTAACCATCAGGGCTTGGCAGAACTAACAATGGCAATCAAAGACGGTTTTGCTTCCCACCATTTGCTCCATCTCCCTTGGAAATCACCACCCTTCTGTGGGAAGCAGAAGAACAGATACTGCGGCTTCCCATCGCTGCCCTGGTTTGCAGCCTGTGGTGTTAGTGCCAGCCCTGCTCCGTCTGTGATTTGAGCCAGCACACCGAGCTGTTGTCTGCAGGCTGTTGAAGCACGGTCACCCATTCCCTCCTGCTGCTTTTGCTGCACGGTGGATAACTCGCCGCAGGAGCACTCCATCTTCCCAATTTACAGAGACACTCGCAGCAACGTGCGCCTGCTGAGAGTTGCAGCGAGCGGTAATTGGGGATAAAACCAGGTGCTGGTGTGTGTGTGTAAGTACACAGCAATGCCCTACAGTCATGTCCTACCTGGCTTGGCCAGGAAGGGTAAGGGGTGGGGGTAAGGGCTGCACTGAGGGAAAGGGGAGATGCGAGGCCCCTCTTTCTCCTCTAAGCCAGGCTGGTCAACTCTACACTGGGCCAGCAACTTGCATTAATATGGAAGAGAATAAAACTAATAAAGTAAGAGACCAATGCAGGAAGATGCCTGAAATAGCACCTCATTGAGTTTCTCATGGCTTTCTATTCCACTAAATAATGTTTATGTTCTGTTTAGTACAAAGACTAACCTTCCCTGCCCTCTGCTCTGCCACAACAGACTGCCCAGAAGGAGGTGGGCTGTGATAGCCAGGACTGTTCTGCTGACCAGCTTGCAATCAAGGCAGCAGATACTCACAAAGCAAACAAGGTTTCAAGTCTGATTTGGCTCCTGCTCTCTGGTCATGCTAACCCAGTTCCTTATAGGCCGCTTCAGGGAACAGAGGGATGTTCTGTCCGCTTCCTTTCTCCCATAGACCCATTACACCGTGGGTAAATCTTTCTCTTTTTTTTTTTTNTTTTTTTTTTTTCTCTTCTCATCTCTGTTGTTCATTCTCAAGCCTCTTTCCCTCACTCTCCAAATTTCCTCTAGGCCCTACACCATCTGTCCAAGCACTTTTTCTCTTTATGCACACTGTTGCATTCTATTCCTTCCCTGTCTGTGATCTATATTTAGTTGTTTTCCTGTTTATACACCCCTCCAGAGAGGGGTATTGTTGAATGTGACTAGTCAGGAAGAGAAACAATGCGGTTAGAGCACAAATCCTTTCAGAAGAGTAATTGGGATGAGAAGCCGTACAGGATTGGGTAGGATATAAAACTTTTTCCTAAGATTAATCAGAAACAGAGATCTGAATATAAATCCATAAAACCCCTTAGAGCAGCCTGATCAAAGTCAAAGAACACCTAAGCAGGGGAAGAAACAAAGGCAAGGAAACACATGCAACCTTTTTTTTTTCTTTTTTTGATCCTGCATTTTTATTTCTTTTTCCAAAAGTAAAATAAAACAATTTCAGTTTGGAAACCTTATAATATCTGTGTGTCTCTGCTCAAACTACCAGGAGTCCCTGAACGTGAATTCCGAGCACATGCATGACTGGGAAAAGTGTGCTTAAAGGCTGCTGGGGAGTTTAGTTGGTTGGTCCAAATACAATTAAAGTGTCTTTAGTTTAGGAGTAGTCAGCATATAGCTGGTTCTCAAAAGGTTGGCTGCAACACAACTGAGATCAGGACACGTAAGAATGCACGGGTCCACCACGGTTGGACAGTAAACAACAGCAATCTATGCCATGTGGAGCGTCTGGTCTGAGGGACATTTGTACAGCAAATAAACAAAGCGTTTTCCATCTTCAACTTTCTTACAACAACAAGCAGCTCCTGAACAGGGGTGTGTTGTAAAACACAACAGACCCACACTAATACTGGGGAAGCTTGATGGCGTGGGTATTCTCCATCAGTAACACCTATTTATCCTCATGGAATGGAACCCTTCAGTGGAGAACACAAAAATAAATTATTTGGATCAAAGGAAATGATTGGAATTCTGCTTTGGAGTTTTGCCATTATAGTCATACAGTTTTGACTGCCATACAGACTGTCAATAACTCTGATAATCTTTAACACTATACTAGTAAATGCATTGGCAGATAAAGGGGAGCATTGGGTGCAAGTCGTTTATGTGGTATCACTAACTATGAAAGCAAAAGCTAGAGGACTTTGTAAAACATCAGACATTAGAAAAACTCCAAAAAGGCATGCAACCAGCGATTTCACAGTTTTCCTAGGTGAAAACCTGTGTGTCACTAATAGTTGATGCTCAGCTTGGATGAGAAAAATCCCTGTGCAATCATCAGGACATCTCTCAGTACCTAGGACTTAAATATGAACATGGATCTGCCCTCAATGACCAGCAGACACTTCCTGACCAAAGAGGGTCCACAGCCTTTGCTACAACACCAGAAGGGAGAACAAAAGGAAAGGCTACAAAGTGGAAACGAAGGCAACAGAAAGAGTGCAGGAGTTTCAAGGGAAGGATGCCTGCAGCATGACATGCTCTACTGAGCACGTTTGCTTCAGTTAGTGGCATGGGTGGGTGTTTATAAGATATTTAAACAGCGGGAGGGAAGTGGCTTAGTCTACAGGATGGGCTTCAGCAGTGGGACAGAAGATGCATCTGAAGCAACTGGGAAAAGGATTATTTCATTAGCAGCACTTTTCAGGGGCACGAAGAGACTTTCAAAGATTGAAAGGGAAAACCCTACACCTGTGGTGACAGGAGATCATGAGATCGATCATGATATCAATCACGAGTACAAAAAGGAACAGGGTCAAAAACTGTTCAGTCATACCCTGAATTAAGAGGAGTGAAGATTCTGAAAGGGAGACACAATTTTAAAAATAAATTATACAGTGTTGTTGGGGAGGAAGGGGAGAGGGATATTTCCATGAATTAAAANTGTAGTAATTTTCAGTCCAAAAGGAATGTCAACAGCAAAAACCTGAGCTGCTAATTTGTTTGGTGTCCAGCAGAACTAAACAAAACTTCACTCTGAGTCAGTGAGAGGTTGTGTATGGTATTATGAGATCAAACTCTAATCCTCTTAGTAGTATTTTCCATGGAAAAACTGCCATACTATATGCATTTACACTGTTACGTGCATTAGTCATGTAAATGCTATATCCATACACACGCGCAAAATATGGCTGTAATTACAATATATTCCTTATACGTTGTTCAATCTGAATTCTGTTCAGAAACTGTCCTAAAAAGGAGCAGAACACCACTTGGCATTATTTGCTTGTGTTCCCTTTATTGCAAACAACAGAACAGACTGTCTGACAAAAAGATGGTTAGTGTAAAAACTGGTATAATCTGGTTAGTGTAAAACATTTGTTATACGTGCCCACGTAAGTCCTTTTCTCTCCTCTATGCATCAATATCATTTGCAAACCAGAGGCAAAGTATGAGGAGGGCTGTACAAAACAGGTCAGTTTTAACCCCTGTTTGTGGGCCACAAGTATACAGTCAGGGCTTGGGTAAAAAATTTAGAAGCTCCACAATGTCACCATACAGAGATCTTGCTTTGCAATTCATACATTCTGAAATCATCAGAAAATATCAAAATTTTATGTACTGACCCACTTGGCCATTCAGCATGCAAATATAAGACATCCAACTTTCTAAACAATTTGATAGTGTATAAATACAGTCTTATCCAACAGAATTTTATAGTAATTATTTTAATGCATTATTTCAAGGAGAGAACAAGTAATAAACAATATTCTTTCCAGACTTGCTTGCTCTGTAGATTCCTGCCTGAGGACTCCTCATTTCATACTCCAAAGCTTTTCTTACTAGGCAGTCTAAATATCCACTTTTATCCAGGAAAATTAATTATTCATGACAGCAAAGCCAATATCAGCTAGCAAGACAGGATATTTAAAGCAAACACTGATGCTCTATTATAATTCTGTAACACGCATTCTAAAACCTTTGATTTATTGTACTATGATAATTTTTCTGACGAATTCTTACTTTGGCAGCCTATAGTTTCTAATAAGATCTATAGGATTGTTAAAATAATTCTACTGATCAATCAGTCATTTTATGTTAAGTTCTGGGAGTTTCTTCTCCATAAATTGTAGCACGAGGCCTCTTTTCCTCCCTCAGTACAGCACATTATAAGTAGCTCCAAACAAACATTCTTAATATATTTCAACACACTGGATTCCAAAGAGAAAAACAGCCAGTACCATGCTTCTTTGCGTCTCTCTTGTATCAAAAGCATCTCAATAACCTTGACATAAGACTGCTACTAGTTGCTTCTTATACCTTCCCCATTAGATTAGAAATAGGAATTGCTAAAACAAAAGAGCTACTAAATTTCATAATATGGGAGAAATACTGATAAAAGACCATGCTATTATGATAAAGAATCTCATTTTTTGGGACTGTAGTATTTCAAAGTCCAAAATATTTTCTACAGAAAAGTAGGTTGATCCACTTGTTTCTGCACTGACTCCCAAATACACTTTTCACAAAAAAAGCTTGCTTCCTGGTGTTGAAGTATAGAAAATGTTCTGTAAACAGTGCAGTGATAAATCCCAGTTTCTTAGAAAAATCTTCCTCTCTCTCCTCCTATTTCACTCTTCTTGGCTTCTTCGTGGCTAAAGAGTTTTCTTCCATTCTTGTTCTCCTTGTTCCTTCATTTTGTAGTACTAGTGAGGTCTCTTTCTCTGTTTTCATAATCTTATGTGAAATGCAAATGGCCAGAAAAGGTAGGGCAGAGGGTACAGTGCAGAAGATGAATAAAGCCTAATTTATTTAGGAAACTAGGTTAAAAATTAATGCAAATCAACAATTCAGTTTTTCAATAATATCCTGTGTTCACACACAGACCATCCCCTTCAGATGATGGAGCTACAGACACACAGCACACTGACAGATCACCATGGTAGAGAAGTAAATGAGAAACAGTGTAAGACCCTGACATTTTGGTTCGCACACAGGGGTACCAGCCTCTGCTGGGCTAACAGAACATCTGAGCTGTCCCCGCTGTTCCTTGGGAACCTCAGCAGCTCAAAATTCACTTGGTTGGATTTTATTTAATGAAAATAGAGAAAAATCTTCCATGAATACAACACTCTTCTTGTTCACACATATACCAAAGTACCTGCCACCTACAACTTGACTGTTTCTTTCTCCTATGCCTTGAAGATTTTTCAATTTAAGAGAAAAGAACAAGACACTATCTAAGCCACCGTTAGGCAACAGTTTGAATTAAACTGTTAAATCTTTTTTCTCAGTCTCAATATAATCTGAGGCCAAATGTGTAGAATATTGGGGCTTCAGCTCCAGATGTGTTGCTGTCCTACACTTTAACTTCTAGCTCAAGTAAATTTAGCCTGTTGGCTTCACAGGCTTTGCCAAGGAATAGTTCTCCTTTGCGTACAGTTATGAGGATACCAGTTTTGTGCTAGCCCAGAAGCTGGTGATAATTTAAGACTATTTAATAATTTAAGATAAGGAAGCATTTGTTTGGTGTAGACCTTGTTGGCGACTTGAGGCCACCAACCAGCAGACAGACAAAAGCCAAGGAGGTTTACCGGGATTAGGTTGTTAATGCATTCTGCTACATCTTGCATTTTGGCAGGGAGGAAGGAACACTGCTATATCAACAACAACAATGCCAGTCTGGTAATGTGTTAAGTGTCACAACAAAAGCAATACAAGCTTTCTTCTGATTCAGATCTGATTACAGTTCTGGGAGGGGGGAGCAGTTTGATATGCTTTTCCTTTTGCTTTGAATTACACAGGTTTGCGCTACTTTAGGCTTTACAGTATTGTAAATTTAGAAGTATCTCTTAACTACCAGGGTAAGGTTCTTTGAATTGAAGAGCTTTTTTATCACAAATGCCTAAATTAATGCAGGTTACTCTGAAATTTGCCACGAAAAATCCCCAAATGAACAACTACACAAGTTTACTTCTTTCAGTGAGTTGAAATGTTTTTTTGTTCAAAGTTCAAAAGAAAATCCAGAGGGTGAAAACGTACAGGCAAAACAGGAACAAAAGTTGTCATGTGAAGCAAAATGGTAACACGGGTAGCTTTATTTCACTATTTTGCAAGATATTGTAGATGCCATAGTAACCATGCTTTAAAACCAGAATGCAGTGCTGTGAAAATGCTACTATATAGAGCTAAAATCCCTAACAGACGTTTGTGCTCAGTTGGAAGCAGAGTTGAGTCATAGGTACAAAACCCTCAATAATACATTCGGGAGCCTGTGATGCGGGGCGGCTCTTTAGGAGATTTTGCTACTGCTCTCCCTGAAAGAGAAACAATCACAGGACAGCCGAACTATGGAAAGCCAGAATGCAGAGCTATTTGAAGAGAAACAGGTAAGGACTAAGGCATATGAGGGGGACATTTTGGAGATCTGAAGTAAGCTCTGTATTTGGGATTTGCTTTGGAGATATCTGGCCATTTCCCAGCCTCAGAGCCAAGTGCCTCCTCTGAATCAGCATTTCCTTAAGCAAAGTTTTGTTTTTATTGATGACTCCTGAACTACCTCAAGTAAATTGAGAGTGGGAAGTACCAAGACAGAGGCAGTATAAGAAAAGCACAAATATGTGATTCCCATTGTCTGAGTCTAGAGTATAAATTAAAAAAAGCTGAATCAGGTGAACAATAGGGCAAGAGAGAAGGAAAAAAGCGTAACTATTACCTTACAAGGGAAACATCTGAAAAGGCAAAGTAAGAGTTTTGGTAGACGCTAGGACCTAAAAGTCTGGTCTCAAGGACAGCCATGGGAGTCTGCTGGCCAGCACACAGCAAGTTGAAATCCTCAACCTTTACTTATGAGAGGGAAGAAGAGCCTGAAGAGTAAAGAATCGTATTCCATTAAGGCAGAACAACTTAATTTCTTCTCCTCAGTAACTGGAAAATGGGGAGTTGATATGACTGCCTGAAGAGACAATACAAAATCCCAGACAGTGACACTCTGATCACTAGAAAGATAAATGAGTGCTTGCAGACCGCAGTGGTACTCCATGGAGTGAGCTCTATTCTTATTTCTATCTCAGTCCCATGAATGTCACACCAGTAAAAGGATTTAAAAAGCAAGGGGAAAAGGCAAACTTTCTCTTGGCTATGGTATATACAGTATGTTAAGCATTTTGTAAATCCCCACCTCCCTGAGTATGGGTTATAATTGCCATGGTCGTGCATATGGAAAACGAGAAGGAACAGACAAACACAAAAGAGGAGGCAGAGAAAAAAACCTAAACAATCAATAAAAGGACAAGTGGTCAAGAGGGGATCCAAACGACTGATCTATTTTTCATAGACTCTTCAAAAAGACCTGCTTTTGAAATGACACAGATTGTCTGCATTAGAAAAGATTACATTTTTAATCCACTCCTTTGACACACATTATGAGAAAGATGGAAATATTAAATCAAAAACTTAATACTTTCCTTACAACTCCAAGGAAAATCTTCAACACAGAAAAAGATGTCCAAGAACAACTCATCCCATAACATCACAAATGTCTGCCTGTGATAGCATTTCTTTCAATACAAACATTACTCAAATTAAATTTATGGCTTCTTTTAAAGCCTGATATAGAAGGAGAAAATACTTTTAAACTAAGCAGAAGAAGAACAGGTAGTTGGCGCAATTCACGTAATCATCTTTTCCTAAGCAAACAATGTGATTATAGGTAACTTACATCCTTTTACAGAGGCATACCAATTTTCAAAAGTAAATTGGCATGTAAGCTTTATCCTGATGTTTGGAGAGAACATTTTCAAAAGACAATTTGGATAAAATGAGTATCTTTTGGCAAATAATGACTATAAAGTGAATGCTTTGGAAGTGACAGTCCTCAGAACCATTAATGGTATTCCTTCTAATGTCCCATATTGGTTTTCCTGTCTGGGGAAAAAAACCAGAAATTTGTTTGCTAGATTACAAAATCCCTGTTGTTGAGAAGGCTTTTAGAAATTCATTTCATACCATTAGACAAAATACACCACTGGATTGAATTTCTCTGCTGTGCAAGAAGTGATGCTGAAGTGCAGTAATAGGACAAAGGTCTCTCCTCACTACTCCTCAGACTCTGCTTTATTAGCTTTACATATTTTCTGCTTTACAATTGCTAGAACTTGTCCATGGAAAAGGGAGGCTTCAGTAATGAAAACGAAGCAGCTTTATTGCCTCAAACTAGCAGGTGTCATAAACCCAGACAACTTTGCAACCCTGGAGAGACTGAGAGGAATTAGGCTTATGCCTGCTTAATCGGGGGCTTTCCTGCCTTTATACCACACAGAGCTTTTTCTGTGTGGATTCACATAACATACTTCCACCCACTTCTCGAGTGATTCTAAACACATGGTCCTCCTTTGGAAGGAGAAGTTGAAGAGAAGTTGACAGAATGCAGAAATAGGAGCTAAGATTAACTACCGCATTTGCCTTTCCTCCTTTTGTGCCTATTTCACTGGTTGCCACATACAAAGGAGAAGGTAACTCCCAAAGGCACAAGAATTGACAGACACATCAACTTCTCCAGAAAGGCATATATTCTCTCAAATTAAGATGGTACAGTGTGTTTGAAATCAGCCGTAAAATGCCAACACTAAAGCTCTTTTGCATTGCCATCACAGGAAAACCATTCACATTCTGAAAATGTTTCAGTAGTACTGATTTAGCGAAATGTTAAGGAGTTCATTTTGGAAGAAAAAAAACAGTGATTTTACTTGCCAGGAAAGAGTCAAGCCTTTTCAACATAGTGAAATGTTATTTAAAAACTTTTGAAGTATGCATTATTTAACATCTACACATGTTCAGTAATCAAAAATTAAAATTCAGTGATATGAAATAGTCTTGAACTGTGCCATGAAAATAATCTAATATAAAGCCTTGCTTTCAGATTATAGTTTAGTAATAACTGCAACACATAATCATACAGGAATAAAATAGATATCAGCAGATCCAGCAAGGTTTAACATATTTAGATATATGACATTAAAACGAATGCAATTACAACATTTAATTGCTGTCTCAGGCATTTACTAGACATAGACAGAGATTGTCTCATACAGGAAAGACTGGCACAGAGATGTGCTGATGTAGAAGCTAAATGCAAAGATATGTGCCAGAGTCACAGGACCTGTCCACTAGTTGCTTTCAGGAAGTGGAGAAGACAAAGCTGAACTGTTGCCGGATTTTCTTTGCTACTCACTAGCAAAAGAAGAAATTTCCACTGAAAGAATAAACTCTCTCCCCCTGACTAAAACCAAAAATATCTGCCTAAGCCTTTTACTTATTTGTTAGAAAAATTGCTTATATAAGCAAGAGTTATGGAGTTTTTATTTCATACCAGTTATCACCGCTTGCCATTTTGCATATAAATTACATAAAATCATAGAATGGTTAGTTGAAAGGGACCTTAAAGACCATTAAGTTCCACCCCCCTCCATGGGCAAGGAACCTCCCGCTAGACAACACAGTTAGTCCTCTGATAGAACACGGGACCAAAGTACGGACTCACGGGATGGTCAGGCTTGACAAATGCCAGGAACACATCCTGTTTCTCCAAAGCGTTACCACCCCAAGAAAGGCTCAACCCTAAAGCATGTTCTACAATACACAGATCTTTCAAAACCAGTAGCTTTGAACTTTTCCAAACATTGTTGAACGTTTTACAACTGTTCTTACCATCACCTAGTTCATTCACTCTTTGAGGCACACAGCACCCTGTGTCATATTGCTAGCTGAAAGAATTACTGGATTCCATCTCTCCTAGGGACACGGTAAAGCTTTGAGTCTGGGATACATCTTTGCATTAATTTGTATACGGAGATATCTAAGGTTTGGTCTTATTCATAATGACAGAAAAAACTCACAAATTCAGCACTGAGTTAAGTTTTCTTTGTAGCTTTTAAGGTCAATGCCATTCCTTATTTTGCTTTACATATTATTTAATTATTTGTAGTAAAACCAGCAGCCTCTACTATGCTTTGTAGTTTTTAAATGAAATTTACCTATAAACTTTTAAAAATGTCTAATCATACCCTTTTTATCCTTGTTGACCTCTACAGAACTTGAAAAAAAGAAGTGCACAACATAAAATCCCAGGCCCTGAATGTATATACATGTGCATAAAACATATCCCACGTTCACATGAAATTAGAAAAAAAATCTCTTTTCCAGCTTACCATCACCCTCAGCTCACCTCTACTTTTTACTCATAATGTATATCATTAACAGGCACCACCCAGCACTGGGATATCCCTAAAGAAACGCCGTGTTGCTGCACTGAGTGGACATTGTCCTGCTAGACATCACAAGAGGGTACCACAAACTTGTCTGGAGGATGGTGCTTCTGAGAAACAGCAGGACTGGGTAGCCTCTATTGCTAAATGACAGGTAAAGTTGAGTTTTACAGATAAAAACCACACACTCGTTTCCCTGCCTTGTAAAGCCTTCAAGTTTATTCATAACAATTCTTGAAGAGAACCATTTATTGCCTTCTGCCAGTCATGCATAGGTCCAAATCTGGCCCTGCAGGAAGGAGGCGTGACACCCTTTAATTACACCTGGAGTTTATATTAGCTCATTTATTTAGGTTTCATAAGATATCTGGCATTTAGCCGATTACCATCATTACTTAGCTGAAAGTACACTAGCAGGCTATGTCTCCCCTTCTTGCCTGCACACTGCTACACAATGCCTAGTATAATATCACCACAAACTCAGAAAAAGGTTTTCCTCATCAGAAACATTGCAGTTTTGTCTCTGCAGAAACTTTCCACAGTTTGCACTTCCAGCATTCTTGAGCTCCTGGTGCTCAGCTAGGAAAGAGCTCTAGACTCTCCCACATCCCACAGTAAAAGCAGCTCTGCTGAAATACTGATATTAGCAGTACATTTCAAAGGAGTAAAAGAGATCTCACAGCTAAACGGTGGCTGCTCCCTTCAAAGCCACACTGTGGCCACCCTGTCAGCATGCACGCACCCGCTGAAAGAACCTGCATCCCAAACTCTTTGCCTGGAAGGCACTTGCCTGCTTGCAAGGATCTTGAATAGATGTATTGCTTACTTCCTAACACATGCTCAGTCAGGAAGCTATTTTCAAGGCAGATTCAGTGGTTCACTCATTCTTTTCCATTTCCTGAGACTTTGTTCTCCAGGAAGCAAAACTGCACCCTGTAAGAGCTGATGGCATCAAACACGTACAGAGAAGAGAGTGTGTCCTGGGCGCAGAACTAACTGCTGCTTCCCTGCAGTATTTTGAGTCTTTCTTAACAGCAAACACTTTTACAGAATCATTGTGGAACTAGGACTGCAAGACTTGCTAAGTGAACAAAAGGAACTGACTAGCAATATGTAGATGAAAAGTATTTCTACTTGAGCAACTGGTAAATAAACACAAGGAGGCTTGTTTTTTGGGTTTTTGGGTTTTTTTTGTTTGTTTGTTTTGTTTTGATTTCTGTCTTCAGAAATATTTCCAGTTACTTGCGAGGGCAAAGATGCAAAAAGCGCGCACAAAACAAGTCCTCTCCTGAGACTAGTATATGAGCTGAATGCTGCTAATAACAAAAATAGGTTCAGGAGAGTTCAGTCCTCTGAGAACAGACTTTCTGTGCCACAGGGCCAGACAGACCATCATGTCATGAACTAAAACACAGAATAGAATTACATATTTTCCACTTGCATAAAATCAAGTTACTCCAAATTACTACTAGGCTGTCCACAGGTCCCAACCATGCCCAGAGGTTCAGCTCTTGTCCTCCTGAAAACCTCCCAACACAGGCGTTCCAGGCACAGGGAACCTGGGCATTACCCAGCCCACAGATGCAGTGGGCTCTCCATTTCATTCATTTCATCATTGTTCGTGATCACACCCAAACACATGTTCACAACCAAACATGTGTTCACCATACCGCTGCGTCATCACCAGCTCCATCAGCTGTGTGTATGCGTGGGCCATCAGCTGATCAGACAGGACCCACCCCACAATGAAATGAAGAACTCTTCTGTTAGATGAGGATGTGTCCAAACACATGCGTACTCTGGCTATGTGACCAGAGCCCGAGTTTAATTGCGCGATGCATGTGAGAATCGATCTGACATCAGAGCCCACAGACAGGGTTTGTCAGCTCTGGACTGAATGCCAAATACCATCAGGTCAAGGCACTATGCAGGCATTTAGATGGTGGAAATTAATTAAAATCAAAATTTGGACTGGTTTTGACAGGCTATGGTCCTTTGAAATAAAAGTAACTTTTACAACACATTGTTAGCATCCAAAAGAAAGGAAGAGCAACAAGGTTGCTGCGAGTGGCACAGGGTCACGCTCCTGAGTCCCTAACTTTCAGGAAGGAAGAAAACCATTTTTCCCACCTTACAGCACAGAGAAAGGAGACCTGAAAATCTTTCAAATGCATAAAAATCCCATGGCAAAGAAAAGGAAACAATCTTATTTTTTTCGGTTACAACAGGCAGGACAAGAAGGCACAGGCTTAAATTGCTGTAAGAAAACCTTGTGTTAGACATTAGAAAATGTCTCAGATGCTAAGGATAATGTGGTAAAACACACCTCATAGGAAGGTTATGGGCATTTACTGTTGGAGATCTTTAAGAATAGGTTAGGAAAACATCTTTGCTTGGTGGAATAGTTTATATATAGCTGATGCTTCCTGAGGGGGAAAGGAGAGAGTTCAGATTAAGGGTTTTTTAGACCCCTCTCAGCCCTATTTTTCTGTGATTTTTCTGTGGACTACTTCTACCTGCTTAATTTTCCCTTTCAGCAGTTAATTTGAGGCTTGTGGGGAAAAGCACATAGCAGGCCTGAGGCACAGGGGACTGCTTATTTGGGATAAAGTCACAAGTATTTGGGGAGCTGGGGAACAATTTCTTTGTCACGAATGTGAACATATATAAGTAAGCTCTCTTACCATTAAAACCAATGTAAATAGGTATAGTTGTATAAAAGGACTTGAAAAATCATCTTCATTTTAATTTTACAAATGGGACATACAGGTCACAGAGGTGTGAACCATCTGTAATAGTTACGAAATTATAAAGGAAGCTATAAGAATGAGCTTGAAAATTGGATTTCATGGTTCCTCAAGTGACCTATCTGATGGACTACATGCTTCTCCTGCTCTCCCTCCCCTGCCTTCCTTCCCCCCAGCAAGCAATGCAAGACTACAAGAATTGCAGCGTTTCCTCATGAAAGTCTTGCCTGCAGCTAGGGGAAGTCAGACTACAATAGTGCTGGGAACTTGTACTATAACAAGAAAACACATCACAAAGATGTTCATTACCAAGGAGGAAAAAAAAAAAACAAACAACACAACAAAAAAAAACCCTAAAGATCTAAAGATGCCTCAGGACTTGCACCTTGCAGAGCTGATCTCAGACTGCCAATCACCATCTCCATTCTTTAACTTGCCTCTTTCTCTCTAACTTTTGACAGAAAGAATACATTCTTCTACAAAATTATTACCTATAAAAAAAAAAAAAAAAGAGGAGACAGAATAAAGGATGCACTACTGATAAAGAACAGAGTTGTTCTTTATATAAGCACAGAAGAATTCACAAACGCTTACAAGTGAAGCGTTGCCCTAGCCCACTCTGCAAAAGGAGCAGTCTAGCTCAGCATTTGCCAGCCACTTTCCTGAGGCTGCTGTAACTTAAGCCTGCAGGAAATCAGAATCAGAGCTGAAGATCAGAACTGAAAATCTCTTATAACAGAGTATTATAAAGCCAGTGCCAGTCCTTCCACACTATTCCTTACCAGACTGCACAGGCTTACTTCCATTTCCTACATGCCAGTGCTGGAACCCAAGGAGGACTCAGGCTTCAGTCACCCACAGGAGGCTCCAAACAAATTTTGAATTAATTTGCAAGAACTCTGGTAGTCTCTAAGCCCCATATATAGACCAAACAGTGCTTGGATTCACCACTACCAGTAAGACAAAACAAGAATTAGAAGAACTAAAGAATAAAAATAAAAAATTAAGATCACACCAGGAATTCACCAAAACATCCAAGAAAGGTTTCTGCATCACTGGAATAAATCTAATCAACTTTTTTTTTTTTTTTTTTTTTGAATCCTTAGGTCTTTCCTAGTTTATTTGAATGACCTATTTAACTTTTGATTTATAAATCAAGGGATATTGCTCACTGCCATAAGATGCATTCCACTGGGGCTCAAAGTCTTTAGCAGATCCACACTGTGAGTACTTTCTCCTGATGGTTTTACATTCATGTTCATCAACACTCAGCAAGAACCATAAACAAAGTCTTTCTCTCGGATGCACACATGCAGTTCCCATTGACTTAGCTGGATTTTCAGCTGACTTCAATAAGAACTCAGTGTGTACGCAGAAGGGCAAAATTTGGTTCTGCACATTTAATAAAATTACATCACTAGATATCTTATAAATGAAGGGCAATGCAGGCCATACTGAAAAATAATATAAACTGAAAACCCCAAAGCGTGGCCAAGTAAGTTCAAATTTCAGCCACGTTTTCCCAGAATAATAAAAAGGGCATGCATTTTAGGCAAGATGAAACAAAACTCCCGTAATATCTCATTCACAAAGCGCATTCTGCTTTCTTCAGTAGGACAAAGTGTGAAACCTAGCTACCTACATAAGGCAATGATCTTGTTGTCTCAGATATAGCAATGATATTGGCACATGAAACAAGGAAAGGTCAAGTTACAAGCTGTGATTTGCTAAGTCATTTTCTGCATCTGTATTCCTGCTCTGTAAATTATGAAATTCATTGTAAGGAAATTTAAAGTGCACACTAGAAAAAGAAATTGATCATGTAAGAATAATAACTAATATTATTTTGAATCTATTCTAATAGTGTATTTTTAAGATATCAAAGTCTTGAATCCAGGAGTATCTGCCTTAAACCCTTTAAATCCTCTTTCCTGCCTGGCCAAAAGAACACCTCAACAAAAATCCCACACAAACTAGGAACAACAATCCGCTTCCCAATTTCAGATGGCATCTAGCAACACATAACTTCTGCCAGGTACATTAGCTAACACGCACTAAGCAAAGCAACGCCACGTGTTTTCTCCAGATTTCTTCCTTTTATTTTACTTTTACTCATTCCGTGATGTAATAAGCTGTTCCTTTTTACAAAAATATCTACCTATTACGAAAAAGAATATTCTGACTTCTAAAAACCCAACTACCAACAGGATTCCTTGCACTTTTTGTACAGTTGACAAGCGCTCATTAGCCTGCAATTACAAATATGTACAGAAGTACTCAGGGATGGAAATCACAGAGAGGGCTTGATGTTCATGCTTGGTTTTACCCCTGCAAGCAGGAACATCTCTGATGATTTTCATACTTAAACAGAGGAACAGATTTTATGAATCATTTTTTCTTCCTGATTGGAACAACCCCTATTCCCTGTTGCATTATAATACTGAGTCACTTTGCATAAAGTTGGTCATTACGGCCAAGTCAAGTAAGAGAGGAAGGAAGTGGATGAAATGCTCTGAATTTACATGTGCAATAGCATACGAATCAGACCGCTTCTTGAAGCAAATTATTTAAAATCAGGAAAAAAAAAATCAAAGACAACTTGCATAAGGGAAAACTATTTCACAGATATTGAAAAAGTCCAGGAAATTTAATGTAATACCGATGATCAAGGGATTGTGAAGACTTTTTTCTTTTTTCTTTTTTTTTTTTTTTAAAAAAAATGAAGCCAGAGTCCAGCCTGTTACAAATGTTGAGTTGTACTGGTCATTCACCCTAGATTATCCAGTCGGATAATAATTAGTGTGGTGGAATCCATTTCTCCCAAACCACGGCACTGTCAAATTAATAGTTACAAGGTCCGGTAGGGTTCTGCTGTTTCAACTTCCCCTCCCCTCCCAACATCATGCCTTGACTCTGGCAGCCTGTGAAGATACTCATCTGTCTCAGAACTCCTTCATATAGCCCAGTGACTTCAGGTCTAATCTCCGTTGGCTCTGGTGGAGCACAAGTTTTGTGAATTTACATTGTGCTATAAGGAACACCTATTTCAGATTAGCCTTTGCAATTCTGGGCTCACAATGGGGAAAGAAAGGATTGCCGTCTTCTCCCCTCAGTCCAGGCAGGACAAGGCTGGTACAAGGAGGGAGCTTTAACAACTTTCATTTATTAGTTTGGTTTAAATGCATATCACGACTATTCAGTGAGTGAAATAAAACTAAGTCCCTTACGTGATCATTTTTCAAGAAAGCTAATTTAGAAGAAAGAGTTAAGAAGAAAAAAAAACACCAAAAAAACCCAACCAACCCACAACAGAAAACACTGGCCAAAACCTCTGCTTTTCTGCTTGTCCTGTTTAAGCAATGACACATGAAGAACTTTATGTTCAAACAATTACCTGGTACTTTAAATAGGACACTAAGGGAATAACATTTTAAAATGTATTCACACAGCATAAGACTAATATTCCTCCTGGGAATACCGGTGCAAATCAGAGTAACTCCTCGGAGGTCAATTGAAGTACACGGGTATAAAACAAATGTGAGGCAGAGGAGAATCAGGCCCCATCTACCTCTATTTAATGCAGAGGTTGCAGATCATCTGCAATGATAAAGCGAACAACACAAATATAACTGACATCTATTCAATTGATCTTACATCCTGCCAACTATTCACAGCTCCAGATATAGGGTTGAAGAACAATGGTTTGAGGGAGGGAGGCAGAAACGCTGGATCTTCCCCATTCACACATTCCTATCTGTTAATACCTCCGACTCAAACTGCCTTAATCTCCCCACACTGCTAAATCGTAGGTTTAATTTGACATTGTCCCCTGCTCCTGAAGAACAACTTCTCCTTACAAAATAAAACAAAAAATATCCGGATGCATGGGAGAGAAAATGAATGCAAAAATCTGTGCAAGCAGAAGAACCTATGGACAAACAAGCAAGAAAATTGCTATATAGTACACCATATATAAAAAAAGGCACTAGCAAATTGATGAATTATTTGCAAACGCGGTACTGAGAAAGAATAATATGTGCACAGGGGAAGAAGACTAAAATATGAGGCTATTACAAAATATGGTGTCATTTGTGCTAATTTAAGTGGATCCATAATTATTTCCTACAACTTCATGATGTCCTGAACCAGCTTCCTCCTCCCCTGCCGGCTGATAAAAGGATCCTTAGCAACACACTAAATATATTATGCAATGTATTGAATACTACCCAGAAAAAGCGCTGAATTACACTGAAACAAAGAACATCAGGTGCGAACATCACCACCTCCAGGGAAAGATCACCCTTAACTATCTGTCACGTTAGTAAGCGCAGGCATTCTCCTATAGCTCTGTTACCAACACCTAACGGTATTTGCAACAGATAACAAAGTTAAGGCGAATTTTACCTCAAATCTACTTAGGCTGGAGCTCTTTGACCGAGACTTCTTGCGGAGATAGACAGAGAAGAACCGGCGCACTGTGAACTTCTTCATGTTCATGTCCATCGCCCCGTCCCGGCTGCGGCGGGGAGCACGAAGGAGCTGCGGCGCCGGCGGAGCAGGCTAGCGCATCCCGATCCTCCCCGACTTATATCCACAGGCAGGAGATTCTCCGGAATCTTTGCTTCTGCTCATCCAGCCGGTGCAGGGCTAGGCGGACCAGGGGTCCGGAGCCATGGGTGGCTGCTGCTGGTGGTTGGGAGCATAAAGGCGTTCGGATCCCTCTGGCTTTCCAGTGTTTACATTTCGGGGCGGCGAATCCAACTCTCTCTCTCCTCTCCTCTCTTCTCCTCTCCTCTCCCTCTCCTTCTCCCCCTCGCCTCAGGTCCTACTACACCCAATCAGGCTGTGCTCTGGCTGCATGCATAATCAGCTCCGGCAGATGACAGCTCCTGCGTCCCAGGCGGAGCA
>VXBW01007109.1:373557-477662 GCA_013400375.1 Thinocorus orbignyianus
CTACATAATCACATTTTTCAGCTTTTCTTCAAAAACTAATGAATCTCAGTATGATCCAGAGACTGCAGAGCTTTTTCTGCCTGCTACACACAGCTTGGGCTCCTTGTCTTTGGCAGCCTTTCCTTTCTGACTACCAAGGAGCACCCAGACATGCCTTTCTCCCATAACCTCATATGGAAAGTGAATGACTGATGACTTATTAACGACTCAGATAAATAAGCCCAGGGAGGGCTGACACCACTATGGCCTGAGAAGGCTCTTGGAGGTTAAACGACAATACCATTTCAGTCAATCTGCCCTAAAAGAGACACGCGTTTTGCTTTAATTGCATGTCTGAACTCTGCCATGAACAATATTGGCTAGTCATGCCTATAACTACTTGCTTTGTTCACAGGTTCTGTGTCCCTCTCTTGTGTATAAAGCTCAGCACAATCTATATGTACCTGGAAGAGCATAAAAGAAAAAGAATATTTTGGCATTTATGCTTTCATCTAAAAGAAGGTCAGGTAGGAAAGTCTACCGTTAGCACTGGGGTCTGTAATCTCCTACTGCCTCTGACTCTTCTGTGCCTGGACCACTACTGTCTCCCTGACCCTAAGATAACTGTAGCACAGTGCCAGCCTGCTTTATCCCTTTCTTCTCTCAGTGCCTCCCTCTGATTGCTTCTCTATTTCTCTTGTTCTGCAACAAAAGTGTATCTTCTGGGGTTGTTTTCAGGGTGATGTCCTGGTGCGAGCCGTGTCATGCGTAGGAGCCCTTTGCCACTACAGTTATGTTGGTTCCCACCGGGAAATCCTGGAGCAGAGGCAACTGGCCCAGCAATATAAGCTATACCAAAACCCCTTTCCACAAGTGAAAGAATAAACAGGTTCAAAGCAATTTGGTTGGTACAACTGGCAACACCAAAATTATTTGCTGATGCAGCCTACCAAGTCAAGTTTCGTGCCTCCTCAGGACCTTGCAGCGGTAAAATCCCAAGTGGCAGAAAGGCTCCAGGCACTCACCTGACTATCTGACCTCCCTCCCTCCCTCCTTCCTCCTTTCCCTCCCATGCCTCAGGGCTGCTGCTGCTTCCTCTGCCTGGTAGAGAGGTGCCCTGACACCAGCCAGGCCAGATTTCTTCCTGCTGACAAAGGCTTTTGGCAGCCACACACACATTCCTACCTGTGTAAGCCACTTGAGCTTTACATAGCAGTCAGACAAGTTCAGGGTAGCTCCCTGAACCCTTCCCATCACAGATACAACGAAACTCCGCCTGGACACTGACATCTCTATTAATGCAGAGAAGGTGGTAATTTCCCAGCTTCGAATACACAGCAGGTGCATACCCTGCTCTGTGTAATAATAAGCACTACATGAGTGCCTGTTACTACTGATACCAGCAGATTTATCACAGCCTTCCCCTCCCATTGTGCACGAAGCACTTTCACATACAAGGACATGCAGTCATTATTAAATGTACCTGCTCTGCGATAAACTTCCAAGAAGATTACATTGGCTACAACTTAATACCTATCTGGTACTCATAGTACATTCAGAATTTTGTTCTTTACTCTGTGTCCATGTCCCCTCACCAATTTATGGTAAACATGGTAAACATCACAGAAAAAGCTACTCTTTCATGCTAGACTGCAACATGAACAGCAAGCCCAAACTAGAGAGCAAATCTCTTAACATCCCTGCCAAGACACAAGTACACAAATTGGCGTGATCTCTTTGCTTTCTCATTCCACTTTAAACCAGGTGATTAGGGATTAAATGCAGCAGGACAACCAGCCATCAGTGCCAGGATGCTGCTCTTCACCTGTTGGGCAGCAGAGCAACAGAGATATTGCTGGATGTATCTTCCAACCGTAAAAAGTGAAAGCAACTGAGTTGCAAAATCATACGTCAAAAAAGTACAAATACAGAAATAAAACAAAACGGATCAGCATGTAAAACTAAAGCATAGGAATAGAGAGAGAACAAATTCTACTACAGTTCTGTTGACATAGTATGCTTCAAGACTTGGAACTTAATTTTGCTTCAGAAAAATAGATGAGGCTTCAAAAACATTGATTCAAGCTTTCAGTTAGACAATATCCACTTTTCCCGATATCTCTAATAAAAATGTGCAAGCCAAAAAATATATTAAATTGGAATATTCATTGTTATATTTATAAACATACAATGGTCAGATCGACGTACAAAGTAAAAATTCATTGCACTTAGAAATTTGTGGCTGTAAATTATTTAACATCTCCCCTCTGAGCAATTTTAACTGCTAAGGAACTTGATGTAAAAAGAAATCCCTCAAATGTCCCTGCTGAAGACAAGAATAAACAACAAAACTGGGAATGGGCATGTGGCACATCAGCATAGAAGAGTAATACTCTGTATTCTAAATCTGTATTTTGAACTGTGCTTTTCAAAACTAGAATCATATTTGCTGTAAGGCAACATAAATAAACACAAGACCATG
This sequence comes from Thinocorus orbignyianus, assembly GCA_013400375.1. Classification (NCBI taxonomy): domain Eukaryota; kingdom Metazoa; phylum Chordata; class Aves; order Ciconiiformes; family Thinocoridae; genus Thinocorus; species Thinocorus orbignyianus. The sequence goes on from VXBW01007109.1 coordinate 376,019, forward strand.
GCTGTTCCAGCTCTCAATGAGCTTAACAGCAAAATGAAGTTTACTTCAACTGGAAAAGGGCTTAAAAAAAACAAACAAAAAAGCACCCATATCGAGGATTCAAGACAAAATCTCCAACAGATATTAGAAACTAGATATTACACAGCCCAGGTTCCAATTTTTAAAATACAAATGAACAATTCCCAATTAATATCCAATGAAAACCAAAGGTCCTTTCCTCATGTGTATGGATGGACCATAACAACAGCAGTGACAAACTTGAAAGACCCAGACTTAAAAAATTCACATGGGGCAGCAAAGGAGTCTGGACAGCACACAAGCTAGGAGGATGCCATCATCAATGAGTCATCAGTTTCCAAAGAAACAAAATGTCTTGAGCTAATTGTTTGCATGAAAGAACACTTAAGTCCAAGCCATCTACCACAAACCACAGGCTGGATGATAAAATTGCTGAGAGAAATTTTGTATTACTGTATTACAGCACACATCAGACCCTATTTTCAGAATAGGCCTTCTATTCTTTTTAATGTGAATTAACATTTTATAAGAAAACTCAGAATGTCTTTGTTACTTGAGCAAATTTTATGATCACTGTAAAAGTAAAAACATATCAGTTGATGTACCTTCCTAGCAAGTACAAGTATTATCGATCCTTCCTCAATAAGTTCATCAGAAAATCAGAAAAAAAAAATCGAAGAGAAGCAAGAAAGCATCAGAGGCACAGACAATATAGACACAACAAATAAGATTAGCATAACACGGCATGCAGAGAAAGGGAAAATAAGACTCCCGAAATAGAAGCCCAAGAGACAATGCTACAGAAAAGGTGAATTACACAGCACCATTTATGGTCTCATTAAAGAAAATCAGGAGCAAAAGCAGATGTTTCCAAGAGACATCAATGAGCACAATAAGGAATAACACTTTCCCCAAGGTGATTAGATGCTACATGACTCTCTCAGTAATTGTTCTTTTCTGATCTTGAATGCCAGATAAATTTCCACATAGCTTATGGACTTTACCCAAAGAAATGACAGGCTTTGATCTCATTAAACCAGTGTACCAATGTGGGTCTTAGTCTTTCTAGCTACTGTACCTGGTTAAATACCTTGTCCAGTTTAGCATGCCACTTGAGTGGAGTTTTCTCTCTCTCAAAAAAAATGTGCTCTGCCCTGCCAGCACTGTGGAATACGGGCAGTGACTCGCCACCTCAGACATTCTTCTCACCAGCAGTGAGAACTGATCAGGGATGTTTGCTGGATGGGGAGGTAAGGGAATAGACAGGAAAGAAAGCACTTACTCTCCCTTCTCTCACCTCCTCCTGCTTCTGCCTGCTTATCACAAGCTTCAATAACTTTCAGCCTTTCCCGTATATAAACTACAACGAGTTTCCAATGGAGGTGCAGGCCCCCCTCAGCTGTTTTGCAAATTAAAATCACTGCTCAAAAGGAAGCAGAAAGCGAAGTCACACCTCTTGTCTAACTGTGTCTGATGAACCTGCAGGATATGGACTCTTTGGCCAGAGTCTTTACTCCAAAGAGCAATGTAACAGGCCTACAGAAACCTTTTTAATCTTGCACTTGTAGTCTTAAGGCCTCAGGACCCTGGGAAAAGGCAGAGTACCTCTTATACCCACATGTATGTAATTCCTTATTTGCTAAAAGCATTAACCACACACTGGCAATCACATGAAAGGTGGCTGGTATAAATACAAGTGCAGCAATCACTGGAGAGAACGACTTGCTTTGAAAAGACCAGTTTTGCTTAATATGCTGATACGCGGATCAGTGGATTCCATTCAACAGCTTCAAATGTTCTTAAAACCAGGCATTAAAATAAGTTTTTGGCATATTTGAAACTGATATTTTGCAGTGATGCAAGTAGCTTAGATGGAGAGTCTTTTGGACTTTTTAATTTAATAGACTACTTCAGCAGTTGAGATCAAAAAATTTTACTTAGTGGTACTGAGAGGGAAAACCATTTCTATGTATGTTATGCTGGTGCAGAAGAGGTCTGCTTCCTGCAGTTGCCTAAAAATCTACTCCCTGAATCCCTCCTAAACACCTGCTACCTGATACTGCCTGATGATAGAGTGGTGTTACATTCAGACGAGATACCAAAGAAGGAACACTATGAGGATATATGACTTCTTCTTATTTGTGCAGGGAGAACAGTGACTGCCACAGAAATAATAGCTACAGGACAAGATAACAAGATTTGATTAAGTTTTTAGCAGATGACAGATGTTTCAGCTCTCACAAAAGCATCTTGTGTCAGTGCTTGAACATCAGATTGGCAAGTGTCACAATCACTGTATTGACTGCTCCTATATGTGCTTTGCTACTTATAGACTCGTGTGAACATGCAACAGCATCACTAGCCACATACGTGTCAGTTGGCTGTGGACTTCTGGGATGGAGATCAGCTTGTCTAGCAATCTATGTTGAAAACAGGCCAAGAAGAATGTCAGCTTCAATTTTCTTTTTTTCTCTTTAGTGACGTCACTCAGTTTTTAAGTTTCTTGGCTGACACTGTATACTGGTCTTGCTGGCTTTTGGTGGCTTAGAAGTATAAGGCAAAGAGCCTAACCCCCCAATCTCCTTTATATTACATAAACTTCTACTCCAACATGGTTGAAGGATATTGCTGAAGATACCACGTTGCTTTCTTGCCTTTGGATAATAAGCAGAAAATCATATTGTTCTCTTACAATGGACTAGATGTTTTCTAGAAAGAAGGATGCTACTTGGTTACTGGAATATGAACAGTCTTATCACATGAATATTTATACATTATACAATACAAAATCAGATGGAAGAATTTCATTATGCGCAGCATATGTTTACTGTTTGTTTAGACTAGCCAGGAACAATACTAAAAAGGAACGCATTCATTAGAAATCTGCTTATAGGCAAATTTATAGAATCATTCAGGTTGAAAAAGACCCTCGGGATCACCAAGTCCAACCATTACCCCCACTCTACAACATTCTCCCCTACACCATATCCCCCAACACCACATCTAAACGACTCTTAAACACATTCAGGGATGGTGACTCAACCACCTCCCTGGGCAACCTGTTTCAGTGTCTGACCACTCTTTCTGTGAAAAATTCTTTCCTAATGATCAGTCTAAATCTACTCTGCTTCAGCTTGAAGCCATTCCCTCTTGTGAGCAGAGACCAGCACCAATCTCTCTACAACATCCTTTCAAGTAGTCATAGAAAGTGATGAGGTCTCCCCTCAGCCTCCTCTTCCCCAAATTAAACAATCCCAGCTCCTTCAATCCCTCTTCATAAGATTTATTCCCCAGGCCCTTCACCAGCTTCGTTGCCCTCCTCTGCACTCACCCCAGCAATTTACCTTGATAGGCTCTGAAAGATATTATACACCTAACAGGAAAAATAGCGTGTGGAACATGTACTGAAACTACTCTTTTTACTTTTAATAATCATCAACAGACCAAGCTGGCACTGTGGTAAGTGGAAATGCCAGACTACTGTTTGCTGTTGAAATCCTGAGAGAGACCAGTGTTAGAAAGGATCTTGCAAACTTTTCTTCAGGAAAGTATCAATTTTAGGCATTTTTTTCCCTTTGATTAGCTAATAAAACTATATGCCAAGGTACAAAAGTAAATTAGGTAGACAAAAAGCATGATGTTTAGTTGAGCTGAGTGACCTGAATTAATATCCTTCTCTTGTATCGAAGAGTATTTGGTGTGACTTTGAAGAACCTTAAGCTCTCTGGCTATGTCTAGCTCCAGGGCATGCACAAAATCCAGCCACATCCTGGATTCTCTATTAGAATGGGGGCACAGATTGCACTATTTTTCTCTTATGCTTTCTTACTGTCATGTCATGTCCCCAGTGAAGAAAATCCAGGTGTTTTTAACCAAAAAGGAGCCAGAGTGCACTCCAGCAAGGTTCCCGATTTTAACAAGTAGGTGTGTAAACTCAGGACTTGAAAGGTTTGCACCTGCACTGCAGTTTAGTCACATCTCTGTTTCAATTTTTCTTCTGTAAAATGGGGCTGGAGCATTCTACCATTGAATCACAGAATTACCATGGTTGGGAAGGACTACCAAGATCACTGAGTCCAACCATACATATACACAAGAGAAAAAAAAAAAAACACAAAAAACCAAACACACCACAACTCACAGCCTACAATCTCAGCCACTAGAGCATGCCCTGAAGTGCCACATCTATACGACATGAGACCTCTGTCAGAGTAAACACCATGTTCGTTATTATTTGCTCACAGCCAAAATTTCAGTTTAAGCCTGGCACATATTTACGAGTTTTGTTTACGGAAATAGATTAACTCTGAGTAATGTCAAAAAACAATACAACGACAGGACATGCAATTTTACCTTGGCAGGTATTACATCTAGAAGGGCAAATGACACATGGGATATTTTCAAAATGTATTACACACGTAAGAATCACACTGTATGAACACCTACCCCATGTTAGACACCACAAAAGCAAGATTCATAAATTAAAGAAGTCAATAGTCGCTCTTGAAATCTTCAGCATTGGCTCCCTTCTGTCTGGGTTTATGTTTCTTTTTGGACAAATTTTGAAGGACTGCTTTAAATTACTGTAACAATAATACTTAACTCCAGATTACAGGCACAGTTCTCCCTGACTATTTTTGAAATAGAAGCTGAAGAAACAAGCAGAGAGAAAAAACCATGAGAATCTGAAGTGTTGTGATACACCCCCTCTTTCTGTCTCTAATATAGCTATGCAGGTAGCTGTACTCAAGTGTGATACTGAAAAGAAGTCATGAAAAATCATTTTAACCTTCAAAAAAAGTTAGATTCCATCTGATATTTTCAAAATCACATAGTAATTTCTTAGTTCACCTAGAACAATATAACCCAAGGTCCCATTTACTGATAACAAACTAAAACTAGTATTAAATTAATTTTCCATCTGCTTTATATTATAAAGCTAAAGAAATTGACATCAGGATTTCATAACACCAGAAATTGAGAAAGATGAGAATAGTACTAGCAAAATTACCATGTTAGCATCTACTCTAAGATTTGTGACATCATGAAGAAATAAACCCCGAGTTTTTAGAGCTACTTTGAAAATATCTACATGTCCTAGGCTGCATGCATCAGACACTATCAGATGTTTTAAATCTTCCAAAGAACTTTTCCAGGGAAGCTTGCTCTGGTTGGGCTACCTAGAAAATGCACATAAGCAAGGCCATCAAGGACCATTTCAAAAGAGAGCCAATCATCACTCAACCATCTCTCCATGTCTGTATGCCAATAGGCTATAGATACGAAAAAGCCTAGGATGAGAATATCATCTGCCATGAACAGAAGTGGTTTTATCAGAGCCTCAGTAATAGCATTAATTAGAAGTTCTTCATCACAAGTTGTACGAAAGGGTTTTCCTCAATTTTTACATGACCATTTCAGATTTTGCTTTGCTGTTGCCATATAACTGAGCAGGAGACAAAGCCAGTCTTTCTTGCTGGTGTGTGCTAACCAAGGTTTCTATGCCTGTTGTGTAGCCAATAGAGGGACAGAAAGGTCTGGGATCCCCTCTCTGGATCCTTTGAGGTGCACAGGGGAAGAGGAGTTATTTATCTTCTGGAATGCATTTACATTGACTGCAAAAGGAGCCCAGACAATTCTCTCTGATCAAATGCCTAACTATAGGCAGATAGAGTGAGACAAATTCCTGATCTGATTTGGCCCAGCGATTTACAAATTTTCATTCTACTTTAGCACCACAGAAATAAGCATCAGCCACATTTCTTATACAATGAAGCAGTTCTCTGTATTGCAGGCACTTCTTAATTTCATGCTACGAACGAATTTCATCTTATTTCTCTTAGCTTTGGTTTAGATGCTATTTATAAAAATATTAAGCAAGAACAGTCTCAAGATCACTCCTCTGAGATCTCTGACGGCAATGCCTTTTTGATGCTGAAGATGGTTTTCTGAGCAGTACATGTTGTCTTCTCTTTCATTTCAAAAATTTATATTCTTTCAGTTGGGGGGCAGGGGCAGAAAGGCTGAAGATTGCATGCTGTATTAAATAAAAGCTGACAAGTATTTCAGATTACCTCAAAATATAACTTTAAAAATAGTATTGTTTTAAGAGACAGTCTTAAGGTTTGCGTATTTTCACAAAATCTTTAACACACCTAGAGCTAGAAATACCACTATAAACAAAGCACTGTTAACTGTTTACAATGTTAACAACATACATCTAACTTCTAATTGGACCTAAGGCTCCTTCCTTCACTTCTTGCAGGCTGGGAGGTGGCTCTACTGGACCTATGAAAACTTTTTACAATTCTAAAGCAACATATCTTGCTACGAATTACTTCATACGCTGACCAGACTTGGGACAAAAGCATGTTTATTTCTCAGGCTACTTTAAGTACACAGTGTGAACACACATCTGCTTTTTTTAATGCTCATTCAACAGGCAAGAATGTGAAGTAGTAGTTAGAAAATAAGAGGTAGAAGTATGAGACCAAGTTTTGGGAAAAGGACTGACAGAATAAAAGCAAATCAGACACTCATCAACCTTTTTATCTGTAGACCTTTCACATGCTTCTCTCTCCCAATTCCCTTTATGACAAAGTTCCAAATAATAACCTACATTCTCAGACACATGGGAGATAAGAAGTAGTGGAGGACAAAGAAAAGCTTGTTATGCAGCCAATTTGGAAAGCACATTAAGAAAAATAAGGTTGCTCGATAATGCTAGTTCTTGTTCTGTGGAGCTGCAGAGTCACTTGCCCTAACCGTAGAGCATTAAGCTAGTTTTATCTAGTTGTGGATCCTCAAGAGAGTGGGCTAGAAAGGAAAGGATTTCAATCAAGGGATATGGAGGAAATCAATTGAAGAAAAAAAGAAAAAAAAAGGAACAAAGAAATGGGGAACTCTCTTAAATTCAGAAGGCAAGTATTGCAGCAGACAGGCCTTCTCCCTTTTCTTCCTTCATGGTTCCCCCAGGACAGGAACACACTTAATAATCCTGCACTGAAGTCATTAGTTAATTGAATTACCACACCAGCTGAGTATTCTGACCTTTTCTGTACAGCTAAATTCTTCTATAAGGTCTTGAATTTTATGGAGCATTAAGAAATGTTTTGGCTGTTTGGGTTTGGTTTTTGTTTGTTTGTTTGTTTGTTTGTTTTTTGTTTTTTTAAATGGGCTGTTTCATATTGCCTGCTTCTTGGAATCAGTGGTCAAAATTAAACTTGGTCATATTTCTTAACAGTGCATTTCTTCCCTTGATAAATAAGCATTTCTTTTAAGCATACCATTACCTTGGAATTTATTAATGCTTGTTTTGATGACAACTTCCAACATCACTGTGAGAAATTTCCCCCGCAGAACCACTAATACATAATCTGAATTTTACCCTAACCTTTGAGTTTTGCTTGGATACTTCATGACGTTTTTTATTTTAAAAAGAACAAAGCTAAGCAATCATGGGATAAATACTACCATCTAATGTTTCTTAGATAAATGTGCTGTTCTTAAAGCTCTTTTAAAACTTAAACATATTAAAGCCTGTGGCTCAGTAGAGAGCTGTGGTTTAGAGATGGTTAAAACTTAGCATTCCCTAAAAGTATGCACAATTTGGAAGGCAAAGAAGACACTCTCAAGGTTTCCTGTGAAGTTTCAGAAAAACTCTGAGAATATTTCTTAAACGGCTTACACTTTCTTTCCTGCCATCCAGTGTTTTTAATTACGTCATTATTACAGAATATAACAGAAAACATACAGATGTAAGTGCAGGTCCCTAGCCCAGTCTCTTGCTAAAGGCAGGGCCATCATCAGCACTAGATCAGGTCAGCTGTGGCTTCTTCTAGTTAGGTCTAGAACACCCCCAGATGAAGACTCTAGAATATTGCTGGATGAGCCATTCCAGTGCTGCTCTACCTTCTCGTTTCTGATCTCCAACCTGATCCTTCCTTGCTGACACTTGTAGCCACTGACCAAAATGGTTTTGCATGGTGTTACCAAGAAGAGCTTGGCACCTTCATCTTCTGGCCATCCTTCACAAAGGTGTAGACTGCTCTTACATCTCCCCTGAGCATCTTCTTTGCTATACAAATCCAGCTCCCTCAACTTCTCCTTTTAGATAAAGTACTCTAGAACCTGGCCATCTTGGTAGCTCTTTCCATTTTTTCATTATGGAAACATTACCTGCATTATTTAAAGTAGTCATCAAGGATACATGGTATTTCTTTAACTGATCATGTTAAAGTTCCTTACAACTCAGTAAGGAGTATCCTTCATTGACCAGTAAGTAATGTTTTCAAAGGAAAAAGGAAAAAAGAAAACAAACAAACAAAAATCAAAAAAAGAAAAAATAAAAAAAAGAAAAAAAGAAAAAAAAGAAAAAATCAAAAAAGGAAAAAAAATCAAAAAAGGAAAAAAAATCAAAAAAGGAAAAAAATAAAAAAGGAAAAAAATAAAAAAAGGAAAAAAATAAAAAAAGGAAAAAAGACACAATTCACCTAGCCACTTATGTAACATGATGGCATGTATTCTTGAAACTTGTGTACATTCATGTATATCCTCAGGGAGAATACAGGATTACCTTTGTTTTAGCTGCATAGCTTAAAAAACAGTTTTGAAATAAATTGCCCTTCCCTCAGTAGTTTCTCAGCACAATGGGGCACTTGCTGCTAACCTCTTCTGGCAGCAAGATCACTGTGTTTTCTTGGATTTGATCTCAATTTAGTGTCCTTTAATGAGAGTTTTTCTACAGTTATGCGATTGTACAAATGACATGGTATGACAGTTTTCTGTGCCGTGATTTTGAAGCCGCTATTGTTCAAGTTAGATAATACCCGTCTCTTAACTAAATCCTGGCATGTCTCTAGACATTTGCACGACTCTTCTGGGCTTCTCTTGTTACCTCTGTGGTTACGTTTCCAGATAATACACATGGGATATCATCATACTGCAGGGCCTCTGCTGTGTGATTTCTTCAACCTTCTACAACCCCTTCCCCAGACATCCACACAGTAGCCACGGCCACTGTCGCTCATTGTTCTTCTGTTCCTACTCTTAAGTACATCAGGCCTGCCATCAGCAAAATGACATGAAATTTTTGGAATGCTCCTATTTCAGTTTTCCTGTTTGTAAACTTCCTTTTTTTTTTTTTCTTTCTTTTCCTCTGTTTTGAGTTATGGTACCACATTAGCATTGTTTTAATTACCCTCATCACCTAAAATACATATTCTAAACTATTGGCACTTAATCTCTCAAATTTCAGTGCAGCAATGCTAATAACTTCTGCTAATCATACTGTCACCCCTTTTCCACTGAAAACAAAACCAGCCTCATCTTCATTGTTCTCCCAGCCTAACTTACCTTGTGTAGCCATGGGAAGATATGAGCAATGAATAATCCCCTTTAAGAGACACAAGAAGGAAAAAGAAATAAGTTATCTAAAAAATTCACGTCCCCTGAAAGAGGAAGAAACACTTGTGAACTGCAGCATGGAGATCTAGCAAATACAGTTTGGAAAACAAAAGACCAACATCGGCACATGTACCCAATGCTGGCAGCTACCAAAGGGGTCACACTGAGAATGCAGCTGTCCCAAGCCTTCAGTGACCAAAGGGTCACTGCCTAAGCAGGTCAGACCCTTTATGCATAGTGGGAAATGCATTTCTCGTGAATACTTCCATAAGAATCCTTTCCACTGCATTATCTCTAAATCAAGAGGTGCACAATGCATTTTTTTTCATACATATTAAATGCTGACTACTAAATTCGTATCCAGCTGGTCTTGAATTCTTCAAACGCTCGGAGACAGTTGGCTGCTGATTCTAAGAAGCACTGGCTTTGTAGACAACTCGCTATTAGTGGCTCAAATTTACAATTTCTAGGTGCAGAAAATACAAATTTCTCTTTCTTTTTTCCCTTGCCTTTTATCAGACTCAGCAACCTGTCTTTTAGGGAGATCATGAAGCCACATTTGAATGTCTTTCAATTATTGTCACATATTGAATCTTTGCTCTCAACATAAACATAGCTGATTTGGCCTTTTTCATTGCTTTTACTTACCTCTTAAACTTAGCACACTTTCTGATGGTATCTTGCCTGAAAAAGAACAGTGAGTTTTAAGTCATGCAAGTAGATTGCACAGAAACTCCACATTAGCTCTAGTTTTCAGGTATTTTGGGAAATCTGCATATCCTTCTACTGGAAGTTTGGAGGCAAACTCCATGCCCTTAATTTTCCAATGGCAACTTTACTTTTTGGAGTCCTTTGGCAGGCAAAACCCATAAACAATTTTTCCAGAATATAAAAAGTAATTGAGATAATGAAAAGCTAATAGACTTTTAGCTTAGAGGGTTGCAAAGAATAGTCTACCATTGTTCAGACAGCCCTGTAATAGAGCACCATGTTAATTAGAGATGATTCACAGATGACTTGCAATAGATTCTGGTAGTTCTGAATAGCAATGATATTTTCATATTAAGCTCTTATCTACTCAGGAGTAATGAAGCTTTAACTTTAATTAAAACGAAAGCTCCATTTTTTAAGCCTGTAGGTCCAAGCAACACTGAAGTACAGAAAATTAGGATGCCTTTTACTAATTTTCCATATTTAGAGATCTGCACTTTATAGTTTTGCTTTCATAACGTTCCCTACCAGAGGACATCTCAACACCTGAACAGCAGCTGTCAATGAGAAGGCAATATTATTGCCACTTCAAATGGAGGAACAGGCAATGAGGTGAGAAACTGTTTGCTTAAGGCCTCTCAACTAGTCTCTGAGAGAGTTAAGAACAGAAGTGAGCCCATCTTAAATACAGTGTCATCCCCTTACAACTCCACGCCTCATCACATAACACCATCTGCTTCACTCGATGAGTATCCACTGCTTCAGTTTATTATCATTACATAGGTACAGTTTGACATTTTAACATTAAGAGGGTTTTCCATGCTGTCATCTTCCCTCTTGCTTTCCCTTGCCTTTTGCCAAGGAACGTGCAAACAGATTGGTCCAAGAATCAGAGGAGATATCCAACACACTGCCCCCTGGGGGTTTGGATGAACTTCACTATCTGAGCAAAAGGAGATGATGGAAGCATGCAAGAGCAGGATGGCAGATCTGCACCCTTCCAGGACAACTGGCCATGAGGTGGACTTAGCTGTGATGCCAAACATAACCTTACCCAGCATGGTAACTTGACTTTACTTGGCACTGAGTCTCCATGCTTTGAGCTGCCTTTAGCTTTATGTTTTTCACGGCTTTTTTAGCATAAATTTTACTACATCCCCTTCATGGAATCACAGAATTCTCAGGGTTGGAAGGGACCTCTAGAGATCATCTAGTCCAACTCCCCTGCTAAAGCAGGATTTCCTAGAGCACGTTGCTCAGGATGGCATCCAGGCAGTTCTCAGAGGTCTCCAGGGAAGGGGACTCCACGACCTCCCTGGGCAACCTGTGCCAGTGCTCTGTCACCCTCACCATAAAGAAGTTTTTCCTTATATTTGGATGAAACTTCCTGTGTTCCAGCTTGTGCCTGTTGCCCCTTGTACTGTCACTGGGAACCACTGAAAAGAGTCCAGTTCCATCCTCCTTCAACCCATCCTTCAGACACTTATAGGCATTAATAAGGTCTCCCCTCAGCCTTCTCCTTCTCAAGGCTAAAGAGTCCCAGCTCTCTCAGCCTTTCCTCATAAGGGAGGTGCTCCAATCCCTTAATCATCTTTGATGCCCTACACTGGACCATCTCCAGTAGTTCCCTGCCTCTCTTGAACTGGAGAACCCAGAATTGGACACAGTATTCCAGTTCTGGCCTCACCAGTGCAGAGTAGAGGGTGGAGAATGATCTCCCTCCTCCACCTGCTGGCCACACTCCTCCCTGTGCAGCCTGGGATTCCATCGGCCCTCTTGGCAACAAGGGCACATTGCTGGCTCGTGGCTCTTCTTTAAATAGAATTGAGAAGAAATTGTTCTGATCACTGATGCTCTGGGGATGTAGTGTTTTGTTTTAGAGCTGTCAAAGGTCTATCCTGAGGTCTATCATCCACAGTCAAGACAAGCTCGCTTGTGCAGCTGGTAGCGCACAGGGTTAATGTAGCTAATGCCGTTAGCTATCGGTGGTTCACAACCCTTTGAGTGCAGCTATTCAGCCAGTTCCTTATCCACCGAGTGGTCCATCCATCCAATCCACGACTTTCCAATTTGGAGAGTAGAATGTCATGCAGGATAGTGTTAAATGCTTTACTTAAGTCTGGGTTCCCAGTGTGGACTTTGAGCAGAGAGGCTGGCGCTACCACACTTCTGCCTGGGATTCCCCATGGTAAATACATATGTGTGCCTACCTGCAACACGCATGCACTGGATCCCAAATCACCTGTACAACTTGATGCAGGCATGCTGTGCTTGTGCTTGGCGGAGGTCTAGAGCAAAGCTTGAACATGCACAGACTAGGACCAACAGCAAACTCTTGTATCCATTCTGTTACCGTGTCATTTTACCCACAAGCTTGGGAAGGTTCAAAACGTTCCCCAACTCTAGGGTTGCCAAGCTTGGAAACATGACATGGAGTGACATTAATTACTGCATTCAAGACTTTTGATGAGAAGCTATTAATTTACTAATTTATAAAGGCAATAACACAACACCTCCTCTCCTCGTTTTGAAAAGAGGGAACAAAGAAGGACAACCTGCGTCCAGCAATAGCATTATGCCTTCGAAAGCTCATCATAAAATTCCCTAAGATTTCTTGCCATTAAATAGATTTGCAGGATTCAATACTGTGAATTATCATCAATTATACCGTAATTGATTAAAAAAAAAAAAACACAAAAAAAAACACAAGAAAGCCCCAAATCAAATCCCTTTCAGTTTCCACATCTAGTGGATAGACTATCCCCCCACCAAAAAAAAAAAAAAATTTTTTTGAAAAAATAATCACTTGCACATTGACAAATTAAATTAAGCAAAAAGAAAAGAGAGTACATGTAACACAGATGCAAACATTTAGCCTTTTTACTTCTCATTTAGGACTCACGGCAAATGTATACAAGCATGTTTCCATTTAATTCAATAGAGTGAAACATCACGAGCAGTACTTTATCAGGAAGGGATTACTCATCTGCAAAAAGCTACCTGCATCATTCAGTGTTCTCAGGATCAAGACCTTTTTTACAGTTAACTCTTCAGAGAAGACGCACGTTCATTATGTAAGCATTAAGCCCATATTAGATGCTTGACTAATACAAAAATAACAGTGCAAAAATCAATAAGTATTGGATCTTAATTTGAAGAACAAAAACATTTTGTAAATTATAGAAACAGCTAATCAAAGACAAAGCAGAAAAGCACCGATAAAGAAATAGGAACCTGTAATTATTTCAAATGCAGGAAACCAGTAACAGATTATTTAATAACTACATGCTCTAACAATTTGCATTTCATATAGATGGCTTCATTGTATATCTAATAATATGATGTTAAACATAACAGCATAAGCTTTCTTTTTTTTTTTCCCCACTCACCAGAATAGTTGTTGATTATGCTTTCACATCCTTTTTTTTTGTCTCATTCATTGATCTGAGTTTTACCAGACCCCAAATTAAAGAAAATCTCCCTTTAACATAAGCTTACAGCCAACTGACTATAATTCAGGGAAGTTTAAGGAAATGATAGCATGCTTGTTTGAATGTAAGCTGTATTCAGCTTTCAAGCACGTCTAATGCACACCTGATGCTCAATAAACAGCAAAATCATCACTATGCTTTTCATCTATCAAGGTAAGTTTTTGTTATACTTTTGACTGAATACTTTCAGGAAAAATTTCGTGTGACTGAAAAAAAAACCACAAACCCCAAATCCCACAAATCACTATTTCCTTTAAAAAGCAGTTTTTCCTGCAGATGCTTCACAAAAGAGATTTTAATATTAAGGTTAACTTGACAACTCCATTACAAACCTTCCTGCAAAAGCACTCAATTTTGTTTAGATAATAAGTATCAATAACTAAGTACCCTCCCATTATGTCTGTAAAAATCCTGAGTAGAGATGAAGTTCCAAAATGTTACTTTTTTCCTCCCAGACGTCTTCACGTGGCCAAAAAATAGGAACGAGGAATAATAAACTCTACTATAAGAGGCTCAGTATACATAAATACTTCTATTGTCCAATACAGTACTTAGGATTTTCTATGTCACTACTTCCGTCAGCTCACACGGGTTTGTCAGGGCACTCTGAAGAGACTCTAATATAAAATCTCATAATAATTATTTTTTTGCAGTTCTTTTCATTTTTCTTGTCTTTTTAGCATATAACAACTTCCTCAGACAGCACATACATACACCTGAGCTCCATCTTGTCTGAGAACACGCAGTATCACTCTAGCTTACGTGACACCCTCCTCCCATCCCAGTGTACAACTCATGACAGTTCCTTGTGAGCTTTCTTAACAATCCAGGCCTTAAAAGGTAGATGGTTACTCCTTCTCAGAAGGGTTATTCCTTCTTTTATCCATATTACCTGTTCCATAACCATTCCCGGTTCTAGGTAGGATGCTGCTCACATACTTTGTAGTGGGTCTTTCCACAGCAATCATAAAACAACAGACAACATGACATCCATCTACATCAACTTATTACTTCCTCTGCTTCTAAGTACGTTTTGGAAGTCCTCAGCACCCTCCTTCCTTTCCTGGTGCATAATTGTGCATTTCTAAAGGGAAAGATGGATTTCAGTGGGGCCTTCATTCTCTATCACGACAGAACTTACTGCTATTGTCTCTACAGACTTCTGTTGTTTGGGTTTTTTTTTTTATAAAATGCATCCTTTATTAAAGGATGTTAAAGAATCGTCCTTTAGCAGGCGTTTCTGCCCCATGATACAGATACTACAGACACCTAGTATGTGCTGTCACGCCTGGTGCAATAGCTAGATGTGTAAAATACAGATGTACAAATTAAACAAGGAGGAAATCAAACAGAATTCAGAGTAAAGAAAGGTTACTTTTAAATTTCAGCCCAGATAACTGGTAAGAACATAACCCATTAAAATGTCTTTGCTTCTGGTTTAACACACCTGGTCTGAAAAACTTCATTAGACCAGCATACAGCTGCCACGTTTGCTGTTTGGGTGATACTGCTAAGCGTTAGCATAGCATCAACAATTTTTCAAAGATAAATTTCTAAGTGCTGCTCTGCTTTCATTTATCACCAATGCTAATTGTCACTATAAAGAAATCAGAATGCTACTAAAATCTCTGAGGCTAAATTGATCAAAAGTATGCACGAGCACAATTAGCCCTATATCCTATGCTCCAAGTACACTACCAACTGGGTAGACTTATGCTCAGCAGACAACTTTGTGAACAGTCCACTTGAAATCAGAATTGTCTTGTGTGGCAGAGGGCCATTCACTGAACACGAACATGAATCAGCACACTGGTAAGGCAAGCAGTAATGTTACCTTTTTTTTTTTTTTCTTCCTGAATGATCAACACACTTATATACACATAATATTTCTGTCCATACATGGGAAGCCACTCACAAGACACCTCTTTCCCCTACAATCTTAAAAGATCCACTGCATCCAGAATTTCAGTGAAAGAAACATGACTCGTTTTCACTGTTCTCAAATTAAATCAGACTTTCAGTTAAAGCAAAGTTCTAATTCTGTGCTAACAGAAGGATCCTCTATATTTTTTCTTCCACTGGCATAAAAATTCCTAATTGGAGTGTTTTCCCCTCTCTGCTATAAACCAGAGCAATTTGACACATGTTCATCACTGGATTTAGCCTTCACAAATGACCACAAAGACATGCATTAACGTATTCCCAGCTCAGAAAACAGGGCACGAGCTTTGCAAGGACAGAAGTGGTATGGGATACAGGGCAAGTTATGGTTGTGTTTAGAAGTGAGAGTCCTCCTGGAAGCCAATGCAGCCAGCAAGTCTCTGTTCAAAGGTTCTAGCTTTCTTGAATTTTCAAGTACTTCCGTGAGAAAAAAAAATGTTAAAATATCAAAACAGATCACAGAAAGCTAATAGCATACGGTTTTCCTCTGTGACTTACATACTTTTCATCAACAGAGTAATTAAGCAATTCAGCCATCCTCAAATATTTATCAGTCTCATTTGATTAGATTGCTAATCCCAATGAGGATCAGCATCCACTCAGTAGGTCAAACTGATTTCTTCTCAACACCACAACTTTCAGGAGCTACCCAGCAGCTCAGTCGCTTGGACTTTCTGCAAGAGAAGCATTTAGGAGAGTAGATTTTTGTATTAGTCACTCATAAAACACTTAAGTTTTTTCTTTTAATTATTGATTTTATTCTCCCGTTTTGCTTCAGGTATCTCAGGGGAGAACAGGAGACCAGCAAAGAGTAGGAAGGAATTGCAGAGAGAGGAAGAATTAACTCGACAGGTAAAAAGACTAAAACAGGATTTTTAAAAAGAGTGAGAAATGCGAACCCATTTACACAATATCAAAAGATAATATTTTATGCTATCTTATATTAAAATAAAACCTGAGAACTAGATACTAAGAATCTTTCTTACTCTTTATTTCATACTCTTTATTATCGTTCCTGCAATAATTTCCTATTAAGAAAAACAAATGTAAATTTTGTTCCTACAGAATGACACAGATGACCTTGTAATGCTTATGAATGAGAGCAAAGCGTTCCACACAAATCTTTGCAGTACTGAATCCTGCAATGCTGTAATTTATTTCTAATTCCCTAAAACAGTATGCAGATGACATAGCAGAATTAAACATGCATCATCCTAAATGACAGCTGATGCTATTATAGAGACATTTAGTATCAAAACACGGTTAGTCCTCAGCCCCCATCATCAGATCTCGTGTTTTTATATGCTTCCCTCCTTGCAGATTTAGGTGACGATCCTGAATTGCATTTATTCCCCTTGCACCTCAGTTTTCATGCAGAAAAATCACATGCAGAGGCAATGAGCTGTATGACGTTCAAGGAAGCTGGTCTGTAAGTGCCTTCATAAAACTCACTTGCCACACAGAGCACAGAATGCTTTTGAGCACCTTTAGGCCCTTTCCATAATCAAAGCTGCTTTACAAGTATTAGCCACAGTTGTTCTTCAAGGAAGGGTAATAGATGACCTCACCTTCAGCTGAGCAAATTCACACTCCCATCTGAAATCTCTCCTCATTAAAATAACACAGGGCAGAACATTATAATTAATAAAATCATTATCATTTAACTACAACCTCCCTTGACCTGCCCTGTCAGCAGAAAAAAGACCTGAAAGTGCATAAAAACTACAGTTTGCACCAACTTGTACCTCCTCCTGCACATTGCCAGAAAGAAGGTGGCACGATGCAGTAGTCCCAGCACTTACAAAGACAAAGACATTTCTCTTTTCTACTCGACTCCTGGAAATGAAAACTGACCCATTTATAACATTTGATTATTTTTCCTGCTACATTATTAATTCCCACAGCTGTGACAGAACATTTGGTCCTGTATCGGGCCAAGAAAGACTGAACTGCTTAGCTGCCATCTGTGCCTTTGAAAATGCCATGCAGTGTCTTTCTCCCAGATACTTTTGTATGTACGCAAATGAGCACATAATGTTTTGAAATCCAACAACTGGTTAATACCAACAGCAAGGGGTTACAATTTTGAAATATAATTTCTTTGAAAAAAATTCTTAATTTTAATATCTTCCCTAATTATTTGGAAATCTCTCTGTGGAGTGCAGGAGACTGCACAATGGGCTTCTCAAAAGTTTCATCATATCAAAGAAAGAGGAAGCATAAAAAAACCCATCAGAGCTAAGCCCTAGATTATTGATTAATCACAGGAATTTAAAACAGTAAGAGATGTGTGGGTACTACTGGTCAATAGATTCAAATCTAAAGCAGGCACATCATAAAGGCTGCGTTTTGATTTTGAACACAACAGTTCGGAGTTATCCGCTGTTCAGACAATGAATACTGGTAAAAGACTGATAGCATCTCTAAAACACTGCAATTGTTTTATACATTCATCCAACAATGTTTAGAAACCATGAATTCATTATGATTTTACTAGCTGGCCCTCACCATTTTTTTTTAAACCCAGTTGACAGAGATATTGTGACTTTGAAAAAAATAATGTGAAATGAAATTCCCACCACAGAATGCGATCTGCCACTTTGGGCCATGTTCTACATTGCACCCAGTATCTAAACCAGTTTAAGAGATACAAAATAAGTATAACTTATTTTACACATTACTAGGTTTTACTTGTAGCATGACATCATCATTATTTCATAGTAAAGAAAACTCTTAACAAAAGGAAATCATGGTGTATTATAACTTGCTTAGGGAATATATGATCATTTACTCTTGTCTTCATCTTAAATAAGATATTAGTCACAAATGGTGTTAATATGAGCTGTTAATACCACACTTCGTATTCAAATAGGCTCACAGGCAAAACCAAACCAAGAGAAAAAGAATACTTCTACCAGCTGTATGATAAAGTAGACTGAGGGGAGACTTCCCAGAAACACTGAGTATCAGGCTAAGGCAAAGCACAGAAGGGCTTTGGCCTCACCAAGGCGTTTGGCACAAGGTCAAGAGGGACTGGAAAAGAGTGTGGTGGAACAACGCATTTGACTCCGTGTGTGCTTACCTACCTTGTGGAGTTGCACATGACGAGACATAAAAAGCTAAACCCCCAGCAAGGGTACCAAGACATGGAAGCTGTTTCTCTGCTTTTAAACCCTGCTTACAGTTACGCAGGCTCCTGAAAGACCCCCCAGCCTCTGCTTCCAGATCCCTTTTTTCAGTGATTCCACTGAAACTCCAGCAAATACCGTCAAGCAGAGACAGCCCCAAAGCGCATGAAATGAAGAGAAAAGGCTCAGATCACGCTTGTGCTATTACCATGACATACATGCATTGCCCTGACTGCATCAAAGAGTGTGCAGCACAGCCTAGTCCCCCTTCTGAAGGGCTACAGGCAGTAAACGCACAGGGCAAAGGGAAAATACCCCAGTGGGCATGGTGTCCCAGGCAGAGCGACAGATCTCACGTAAGCTCTGGTCACAGCCACCAGCTCCAGGCAGAAGGACCTGCCCCTCCTCACCCTGAAAATACCCATGTGCTGTAATTTGGTACCAAATACGGCCAAAGTAAAATTTAATCCAAGTTGACTTCCCCCCAAAGATGGATACAGATTAATCTTCTCTGAGGGCAGAAAATAAATTGCTGGTACTCCACATAGATTTTATTTTTTTTGAGCCTTGTCGTTTAATGGCTGAATCAGAGGTGACATGGCTGGGAGAACAGGGAGCTCATTAACATCCATCAACATGTGGTATACAATATGCTAACTTCAAATTTGTCATTTGTACCCCAACTCAGTCATGCTCCTTTATTACTGATCAGCTAATGAGAAGTACAGCAGGTTGGGTATTTTGACAGAGAAAGAAACGAAGCAGTGAATTAAATTGGCAGTGGCAGCAATGCAGAGCCATTGAAGAAGGAAGATTGTGCTAGCTTACGCAGTACTGATGGTTAGAGGTGAAAATAAGTTTGCCCAAATGCCAGCACTGAGTATGAGGTTCTGCACATGACCTCATGAGGATGGCAGCAGTGACCCTCTCAACAAACTAGAAGGTAGGTCCTGAAACTGCACAATTCGGTTCAGTTTGCTTACAGTCACCTTTTCTCTCCAATGCAATCTAAGGAGAATAATGCCCTCCTAACTTTAATATATAAAAATTACTATTAAAAAGAAAATGTTTTCCCAAAACTTGGGTAGGTCAGGCAATATATATCACCCAATAGCTTGTACGTGAATCTTCAGACAGCCGAAGTCCATACAGCACATACTACACACCTGGCAGAGCTCCAGGAGTATTCTACAGAACAGAGATGTTGGATTCCTCAGCACTTCACAGCCTCACTCAAGATAAGACTAACTCCAGTGTGTAATGAGTCCCGGGGAATCAGAGCTTTTGATATTACCTACTCTGGGTCATTTTTTCCCACTGTATGGAACTGAGCTTGCTCAACAAAGCCAGTGCAGCCCCAGCGCTGGCCAGCTGACTACAAGTGTAGACTGTGTAACATGTAACCAGGACCTATACTAGAACACAGTACATACTATACTAGAATGCAATATGCAGCCAGGACCTATAGTGAAATCTTTTTAGTTGGTCAAAATGGAAAAAATATAGTGCTAGCAGACAGCATCTGACATTTTAAATTTCATTTTATGGCATAAACAAACCAGCTTCTCTCCACAGCAAGAAGAAATTCAAGGACAATCTATGATCTGACAATTTCAGGCTTGTCCACTTCTTACTGTTTCTAATAGGACGAAAATAATACCTTAAACCGAAATTTGCCTCAAGGGCTTTGATCTCTTCTTCAAAGAAATCAAACAATGAAAGAAATAACTCAAGTCTATTAAATACATACTGTAAAGGCATTTTAAAATCATCCACCTCAAGAGTTTTGAGTAACTTCCATGTTGTATATTACAGCACAAAGTTATTTCTCTGTGTATATTCTTCCTCTAACACCGAGTCAAATCAAAAAACGTAAAGAGTCAATCCACAGGGCTCAGGTTGTGAACAGCCCTGTGCATTGCAGTCAACAAAGATTTGCTGCTTGAGAAGCGGGAAGAATAATTTTTTATCTGGGTCATGCAGTGGTTCACAGCAATCGCCCCATCCATAGCGGGCCGCAGATGACTGCGCAGCCTGCATTAGAACGAGCACTAATGGAAACAGCCGACCCAGCTGAGAGTAACGAGACCTGACTGGTCCAACGCTCCGCAATCGACTGGCAGAGTCCCAGCACAATTTGTGGAGCTTAGAAGTAAATAGGCAGTGTTGTGGCTCGGTACTTAATATTGAAAGAAAAAGCGGTGCCTGCATTATGAATACAGACCTCTTCCCCTGCCACCTACTTCATTCTTGAAACTGTAAATGAAGACAAGCACAAATACAATAAACAACTCCTAGATATGCATGATTTATAAAAGCAGTCGCATTTAGAATAGAATTAAGACTCACCTTTAAAAATGTGCTTTGAGAGCTAAGAAGTAACTTTGACAGGAGCACTTTTAAAATTTTTGAGGCTGAACAGTGACTGTTATTTCAAACTGAAAACGATTAAATGAAATATTCTCCAAAACTTGCTTTGTAATTTTGAACAGTGCAAAAAAGATCTCACACAGTAGGCAATCTAGATTTATACTGGGCTGAAACACACATACATTTCACTGTCATCCTGCTAACCCTGATATATGTACTGAAAATCAATTTATAAATCCACTGTGAAGATTAAATACAACATGTTAAATAATTCTTCCTGGTTTTATTCAGAAAACTGATTGGGTTTTTTCGGTACTCTAAATTGACATGAGAAAAGTCATAATTTCCAGAACTAAACACTAAAATGATCATAAAGAAGAGTCAGATTGCAAAGACTATTCTCTGGCTGAGTACAGTTTACAAAGCTGGGGGAAGGAAATTTTGTCAATTTTCAGGGAAAAATAGTTTTCTTCAAAAGAAATAAAAATAATTTATAAAATTCAACCCCAAATGACTAAACCTTTGGTTACTTGGAGTCCCTCTACCTCATCAAAATATGTGTTTTCCTACTGCAATATTTGTTATTCAGTTCTGCATCTTCCCATTAAAAAATAATTTAAAGTGATAACTCTCTAGCAAGACCAATATTTAAAGCTGCTACTATTCATATAAGTACAAAAATTACCAACTAGAAAGTTATGGACCTGAAAACAAATTAATCTCCTACATTGATGCAAGACTTCAAAATTATTGACAAGACACCGTTTGTTTCAGATAGAATTTTGCTTAAGTAAACGTTAATTTGTGGCTAGAAGTTTTATTCCAATAGGAATGTTTAAGCTTAATTTATAAATTGTTGCTTGTTTCTGAACAACTCTGAAGAACAGCAAATGGAAATTCACACATTGCAAATACCAACTTCTGGGATTGTCCTGCCCTTAAACTGACACCGAAGGAAACGGAGGTCCCCAGCTGCCCACTTATTCTCTGGCATGTGCTTCCTACAGGCTCAGTCAATGCAAGGCAAAGAGCAATTCAGGCTGGCTTCTACCATTCTTCTTCAGCAAAGATGAGTTGGACCAGGACTGACTGAAACTAATGCAGTAGAAGACTTGAAGCATTTTTCATATTTTCCACAGAAAGGAAGACACTTTTCAGGGAGCCTACCTACACTGTGTGAAAGAGAAAAACACGCTTTGAATTGAGGTCAAAAATAACAACTCCTTTCTGAAGGTGCAAGCTGCCTTTTTACACACCCAAAATGAGAATATTCTAATCTAACCTCTGGCACACATCTGTTGAGTGCAGTACCTAAGAAAGTAAATATAGGTTTTCTCATCTCCCGAGCCTGCAGTGTCCTGCAGCAGACCCTGTACAACTCTTCTCACACCTGGCAAAAAGCAACAAGAATACACACTGGCTAAGTGACGGAAGTCTCCAGGCCATCAGGAGACCATATCTAGACCAGGCTAGCTACAACAGGGGCCACCACCAAACTCACATACACCATACGTCTGGTGATATTGAGGAAAGCCAGACAGCTACCCAAGAAAGGTGACTGGAGCTAGTGGATGCCCACGTATGTACAAACTCATTCAAACTAGGGGGGAGGATGATACTGTTTTCTTGTTGGGTTTCTAAAAGTCATTAAGGCAACCTTTCTTTATAACTAGTCTGAAAAAAGCCCAAGCAAAATACAGAGTGCTGTGCATTGAGAAGTCTCCCTTCCATAATGGTTCTAAAAATACATTCCTGTGAGAAGACAGAAGCTGAACCATCTCTGCCAAGTTACTGCTCTTCTCTGCTCTTCTTAATTACCTGCTTCAAGCACAGGGCTTAGGTCAGGTGAATCTATGATGTCACTAGAAATCAGGTGACAGCTGATGTAATTAGGTGAACCCAATCAACATAAGAGGAATAGGGATCTGGGTCACAGTCTTGGCAGATTAATGACTCTGTATCCCCTCAAGGTCATTTACCAGAAACTGAATCTCAGCAGCTTGTTGCAATTTTACTGGTGCCCTGCTTTGCTCTGGAGCAGGGAAGTGAAGTATGAAATGCTTAGAGTGTAACTGGATGATTCAGTTTGCCGATATGTTTGAATATTTATATTGCTTAATAGACATGGTGGAAAAATCAAACTGATGTTCAAGTCCAATTTGGTATATTAAGACAGAAACTCAACACACCTATAGAGATTTTCCTAGGATGTGACACGATGCCTTTAAAACATAGCATTCTTCTAAGTATTACGATATCTTCTTATGCCACCGGCGGGATAACGTGACAATTTATAGTTTTACATTTTAGAAATAAAATATCAAAATTGTTTGCATTTTATATGGCAGCTTCTGTTGCTATTAACTCTTCAGAAAAGGAAATGGCCTGACTAGAAATGTAAAAAGTTTTCAACTTTATATAAACTAGAATACCTGAAAAGCCTCAAAACTGCCTTGCTCTACCCAAGGAGTACAAGTCCTAGGAAAGGACATCCTGAAAACTACTGGGAAGTCAAGGGTGCTATCACTGCTGGGGGCATAAAACACCAAGAGCACCGAGAGATGTGATCCGCCACAGCAGAAGAACCTGAATCATAGAGGTGCAACAGGGGAAGACCCAAACAATTTGAAGAGCATCCACAAAACGGAGGCAAGGCTAAATGGTTTTGGGCCATGTTTCAGAACCAGATTGGCAAGAGAGGCAGAGAGACGGTGGCCCAGCTTAAGCAGATGGTGTTCTCCCAGCACGGCCTGTGCGGAGAGCCTTCCATCTGCTAGCATATTCAAAACAGAGTAAGGCAGGAATTACAGGACTTTTATTAGAAATAACATTTTTAATACTCTGAAAAATATTTATTGGATTCCATATTAACATTGATGAACTCAGACTACATAACCTCAGAAATACTCAGGAGGGGCTGAAAGGATTAGCAGGAACAGCAGATTGCTTCTTTTGGTGTGCAAAGTCACATCTATCACACCAGCCGCAGAAGGAATTTCAGCTGTTAACCAAACAAAATCTGTTGATTCAGTTTTCTTTAAAGGAAATGCTAGGTTCTGAGATACACATATGCATGTTTACCAGGTATCTAGCTAATATGCAGGTGAGAGTTGGGGTTTCTTTGTGGTGGTGGTGGTGGGTTTTTGGGTGAGTTGTGGGGTTTTTTTGTTTAATAAGAAAGGTTTCTGTAGTTAGAATGATATCACAGATAACTGGTTCTTGACATAGAATCTCTGGATCATTGCTTGCTCAGAAGCAAAATGACTAATGAATTTTTACCCAGGGACAGTGCCACTGGCAGACTCTGTGATATCAGTTCAGCATGGGATAGCTGTAGTGCGTTTTTTCCCCCCCTTCAATTGCAATTATTCTTCTATGCTATGCTAACAAAATTAAAAAAAAAAAAGAAAAATATCAGTACTGTTTATATTTCAACACATTTTCTGCAACAGTATTATGATGCATGGCAACATAATAAGATTGTGCAACGTACGGAGGGCTGGATCTTCACCTCTTGAACAGCAGCTCAAAGTGTTAGTAGAAACACAGCTGAGCAGCCAATAGGCAACATCCGAGGAGAAGAGCATGTGTCACCCTCTCCCAAGTCCTTGAAGAAGCAACTCTAACAAAAAAATGAGCTGCTGCCGTCGCAGGTTAAATTCTCAGGGAGATGCTCTAAAATTCCTCATTTCTGACTGTTGCTGCTCACCAAAATTGCCACAGCATGAAGGCAGCACAGATGTCCTCCCTCCAGCCTTCCTGCTGCCAAGAAGTCCCAAGGAAACACGCAGGACAGCAAGGCTGTGCGCACACCTTCTCTCCAGACCAGGGCAACACTCACCTGCTATTACAAGGGCAAAGGGCAGCACACAGAAACTGAAGAGATGAAAGCAATTATATTTTACTTTTTTACTTATTAGTAGAATACAAAGTGATACCTAAAAGAGGATTAATTAAAATGCACAAAAGTGAGGAGAAACTAATCTGAATAATAAAGGATTATTAGGGAGGGTTTTTATCAGAACTAGAGGCAATTCGATAAAATTAACAGGGAACATTTAGGCTGCATATCAGAACAAACTTTTCAAGACTAACGATTTGGCAAAATATTTTAAAATTATGTTAATAACATGGGTTTGGAACATTTTATATCAAATTATACCTCCTTGGATTATTAAAATGTTTATAAAACCCACCTGGGCAAAGACATAAATTAAAGAAATAAGAGGCATTTTTGAATTTCCCATTGCTATACATTCGTTTTTCAGGGTAGGGCACCACTTAATGCTGCTGGAAAGCCATCAGGCAATAGTAGTCATTTCCTAAGCCTTCTGCTTTACACCAACACTTGTTTACCAAATAACATCTTAAGAGACTTTTCAAATTTGCATCCTGGTGTTAATGCAATATTCATGGACTGCAGGGATCGAACAGCAGCTCTTCCTGTAGTTAGTTCTGTCATTCCACTCTCTCCAGTACTCAGGAATAGGAAAACTTAAATCTGAATAAATGAAAAAGACATTAGGAAAGTAATTTATTTTATACAAATGATTTGTAAGTTGAAGACTTTTTGTAAAACCTAGAAATATATTTTAGAGTACTTAATCTCACTTAAGTTACAGCTCAAAACAAGTAACAGTTCAACTTATCCCTTGCAAAACATTCTTCCTACGCTTCTTTAGTGTAGGAAAATAATACATAACATGGAAGCAGACGAAACACCGGCTATGTAGAGGAAAAGAAAAATTAAAAAAGACACTCCATGATGAGAAAAAGCCACCTGAGGAACAGCACTGAAACAGCACAGCCCTCACCGAGGTCTGTCTAAACAAGAGCAGCAGAGAACTATTTTAACAATGACCCTGGAGACAGTTCAGAATTTTGCTTGAGCACCTGTAAGTACAGACATGCAAAACATTTTCAGGGCCAGATAACATCACTTGGGCTACACAGCACCTTTTGCTACATGCAATTCTCCTGAAACGTGGATTATTCCCTTTACAGAGGAGCAGTTAGCAGAAAGGGAGAAATGGGAGGTCCAAGGGACAGAGAGAATCAGGTCTACAGTAACCTCCATCTTGCAAAGTCTCTTTCACAAATCCTCAAACAGGCTCCCTTTTTTACTCACTATCAGAAGGAAATGAGCTGCAAGGGTTAAAAGCAAAAAAAAAAAAATCAAAACAAAACAAAAGGTGGGTGCATGAACCCCAAATGTTTCTGCATTTTACTGGTCTTGTTAGTATCAGATGTCAATGTCTTAGCTATGGATTGATACCTGCAATGGAGAGAAACGAATACGTCACTCACAGAGAAAAGAAAAAGAACCAGCCCAAATCTGTTTTACGGAATGGACAATAATTGCCATAAAACATCAGCTTTTACAGAGGGGTACGATACAGGTTTGTATACTTGCTTCCACGTTCACAAAATAGAACTAACCTGGTATCTCAGACTGTAACTGCCAGCAGTGCCTAAGTATCTAAGCTGACAAATGGCTACGATATAAGTATTTGTCTCTCTGGGAATGCCGGGGAGCTCAGCTTAAATTCAATCCTATACACATATTACTTTTCTTCTTTGTCTGCACATTTTCTACAGGCCAAATACGTAGTATTACAGGTAACTGAAAGGGAAGCAAAGCACTAGAAACTATGAAAAGCATTCTGGTAAACAACAGGCGTGCACAGTTACACACGATAAAGTTTCTGAGCGTTTGTTAAGCATTGAAAACACAAAAGCTCACTGAAGTAACAGCATTGTTCTCTTGCTATATGGCTAGTTCAGAGGGGAAGTTGCTTTCTGATGGAAATTGTGCTAACAGATGGCTTGTTTCAAGAGCCTGGTGATAAAATTGTATGGATGTCCAAATACTCACACAACTTTAAATGAATTAGGTTGGGCAATTTCTTCCGCATAGAAAAACACCAAGGATTTAGGATTATGGCCCTTGCATTTCAAGCAAGTTTATAGACAACATATGATTTCTCCTGAACTTTAGCCGCAGATGTTTGATTGTTTTTGCATAATAAATTAATGGTTAAAAGATTAAGTCATACCTAAACAAAAGCAGAGCATTTTAAAAGCAGGCAAAATCTTCCCAGCTGCTTCAGTCTTTTGCTTAGCCTCAGGGGACACATCTGAAAGAGTGCACCAGCCAGGACAGATGGCAACCAACGCATTCCTTGAGTCATACATCTTTGCTTATAGTAGGTCATGATGAGTGCCTCAAGGCAGCGAGCATGAACTACCAGCAAGTCATGTAAAATGCACCCAGAAGGTACCATCCAGCCTTCATTTTATATAAATTAACCTGCCAAAAGGAATGTGAATGATTGCCTTACTCTTTTGTTCTATAGAGTCAACACTTCCTAAGGGGAACTGTACAAAGCCAACTAAGCTTGGTGGCAGACAGAGCAGTCCCAGTACTACATTCAGCAAAAAGCTATGGTTAAGGGTCAGCATTAATACACTCGGGGCCTGTAGAGAACAGCTCAAAGAATACCAGCATGAAGTGCTAAAGCTTGGAGGTCATATTAGCAGTGACTTGTTTAAGGCAGTTCATCGATAGAAAAGTACATAGGTTATCACAAATGCCGTATGGCACAAAGGAATCTCATTTATTCTTTTCCCCTGTCAGGCAGTGGATGTTCCCATGCATCTTCTGCATTTGTTGCTCTAAATCATGAAACGCGCCTCTTCAGATTACAAGGACTCAGATGCCAACACTTCCCTCTCAGCATAGTATTTTGTAGCAACAAAGCCCTTGTTACTAGCACTTTAAGGGAATATGAAATATTCACAAATGAATGTTGACCCATCTTACCTAGATGTCAAAGGGTACCTCTTGAGATGGAGGAGTAACTGCCAGTATCTATAAAGCTCCAGATGTTGGTAGGCAAATAACTCAAAGGTCCTTGCAGAAGAGCAAAACTCAAGTTGCCCCAAAAAGACTGTCAGTACTTGGAATAAAAATTTGTCCCTTACCTACACCATGAAAAAAACAGAGGTCCAGCCCATTAATATGAATGAGTGATACAAGGCGCATGACTGAATCAACTTCAAACGAGATTAAGCTGCAGAAGTAGGTAAGACACCATACGCTTCATCAGCAGAGGAAGAAAATACAGTAGCTCTGAACAAAATAGAGGTACAGCTTAATATCTCAGTTCACCTTGAGCTGCTGATTAAGACAGGGTAAAAATAAAAACTAATTTCACATTGCCACTTATTAATCTTTGTACTCACATATTGATATATATATATACATACACACACACTTTATAAAGACGGGTAGACATAGAGCTTAGAGATACAGTTTAGTGATGTTTTTTTGTCAGTGTTCGGTTGATGGTTGGACTAGATGATCTGAAAGGTCCCTTCCAACCTAAGCAATTCTATTATTCTAATGAAGGAATATATTTTGCTATAGAGATAAAAAAAAAAACAACCTGTTATTAATATTGCAACCGTAAAAAAGAAAAAAAAAGTGTTTTATTAATTTCACCCGACAGATAATGGCTCTTGAACACAGCAGACTTGCCATGATGACTGTCTCCTGATAGGAAGTGGATCCACTTCAAAAGGCAGACAAATTACAAGTCTAATGAACAATGATAAGAGTTTTGGGAGCAAAGACCCTTTCCTATTCTTGTAATTGCACAAACTAAGGCAGATATGCGACTTTCTGGAAAATACGAAATTAACTAATTGGCAATTAGCAAAAATCTCTGTGGACCTATACCTCCTCAGGGCCAGGAGTATGAGGATGACAGCGGAATAGCATCAAGAAAAAAAAAAGAATACAAATTAAATTTTGTGTTTAATAAGCTGTTTCTGCTATTATTTCACTTTTTTCTGTACAAGACATTCAGAAAAGTTTTAAACTTCAATGGTGAATTAATAATCTCACATTTTCTTTTATTAAATTATCTTGTTCTTAGTGTTTGTCCTCCACTGTTTCACCTTGACTTTAACTTGAAAATATGCCCATATTTTCTCTTATATAATAGTAATTGAGCTAATAATACAGTGACAGTATTTCCTCCCCGAAGGTTTCAATATGTATTGCATGTCAAGAGAGAAAAATATTTTAATGGATCGCCACACAATTCAGAGATATTTTCAGGTAACACAGGACAAACACTAAAAAACAAAATAGAAGGTAGAAGGACTTGGAATGCAACAGGCAGAATGCAATCATCTGCTGAAATGGAAGTCAGAGGAAAACTTAGGTAGACAAGCATGTAATTATACAGGCTGAAAACTGTCCAGGATACCGAGTCAACACAGCTTTACTTTTGCAGAAACAAATGCAAAAAGTAGGGGATTCAGCAGTAATGCGGTGGGTCATTGGTTAAGCACAGACTGGGGAAAGAATAGAGACCAGCACGTTATTTTAATTTTCCACCCCAACTGTACTCTCCCTGATCATCTTAGAAATACCCTGAGCAAACAGAGCAGTACAGAAAGAAAAAGAGAAGGGGGGAAAAAAAAAAAAGAAAAGAAAAAAAGAGAAACAGTATTACACTACAGAGGAGTTGTTGTAAAGCATTTAGAGTTTTGAGACTAGTTGTAGATGAGTAAGATGGGGAAGTTGTCCAGGGAAAAGCTCTGTGAAGTTTCCACATAAACCAAAGTAAATATTTTGGGCATGATTCTATTATCCTTCCTGCAAATCAGGAGTAACTCCACCAAAAACAACCTTGTAAAAGTTGTTCAAGAAGGTCTATTGTGAGCAGAGATGAATGATCATGAACGCACTAAGGAAAGGGGATTACCTACTGATTATGTTTTTTCAGCTCTTACATGCTGTAAGATAACAGGTGTTTTCAGAGAAGTGCTGCAAAATACCAAATCCATCGCTTTAACCGATACCAATGGATTTTTAGTGGTAATGTTAACTGGACGCAGACAGTTGTTTCAGGTATTACTTGTCACAAGGAATCACTCTTTAGAGAGAATAACCTGAATTTGTTGTGCAACAAATCCTGTACTCCCAGTCAGAGCTTTCAGTTGCAGGTACAGTATGTGCCAGTAACTTGACTACATATTGCAGAACTGGAAAATTTGACGGGCTAGAATTAGTGAAATAGAAAAATGTTCCCTTTCCCTTCTTGACCTGTAAACCCTGCTATTTTTCTCTTTTGACTAGACTTCCTACCAAGTCTGTGCTCCAAATATTATGTTTGTATTTTCACAGTGAAAAAAACAGTTGCTGTAGAGTAACTCTGAACAGTACAGAACTGTCAGATTTACCATTTGGGGGATTTTCTACATCTGTACTAAAGGGAATTATTATGAAAACAAAATGCCTAAAATGCATGATGAGGTACCAATGCAGGTGTTCACCCAACAGAGCATAGAAGAGAACTGCTAGTTACACGGCACTGCTGCTCTGCTTCAGCTCCAGGATAGCCTTCAGGCACAGGCGGCAGTGTTACTACCCACTTTAGCATTCTGCCATTCATTAGGATTCAAAGTACTGAGCATCCCAAACTCCTAGAGATGAGAGCTGCCTGAACATTTCCTGACGGACTGAAGGTTTGTCAGATGACATGCCATTTGTTTACTTCCAGTATTTTCTCAGAAACACGTTCAGTTCACTAAGCTTTTGCTGCAGCCAAAATAGGAACCCCTGGTTAATCTGTCCTATGAGGCCAGGTAGCAAATGTCTCTGGTAAATGCAAAGATCTAGAAATTGCTCAGGATTCTTGGAGAGGCCCGGTGTATCTGGAGCAAGGGACACAGAAGATGGAAACAAGGGATTTATCAGCCTTAGAAGAAAGCCATCAACTCATCACCAGTTGAAGTGGATCAGCATCAACTTCCAGCATGGAAAGGAAAGCTATTATGTTTATAGCTGGGATTTAATCCTGCCTGAAACCAAAATATTCTTAACTGCTTGTATCGCATGGCACCTGGGACTCCTAACCATAGGTCAAGATTTTACTGTGCTGCCTGCTGTAGAGCACAAGAGAATCAGATTTACTTATCTACACTAAGCCAAGAAGAATTCATCCCAGGAGGGGATCCCAAACTTCATGCTGCCTGGATGAACCTGCATGTGTGGAATCAGAGCAACACTGACAGCGCACAGGCTTGTCAGCAGAAGCTGTGAGATGACACAGTGCATGGGGGAGATGCAGCAGAGAGGCAAGTTAAGAAACACCACCTCTCTGGAAATAAGCACTTGGTCAACAAGGTGAGAACTTTGGCTTGGAGACCTCAAGCCATACTACAGTGACATTAGCCATTTGCCTTGGGTGAAGTGTGGGCAGCGCTGCAGATACCAGTGTCATTGCACCTTCTATCAAATTCAAAACTAAGGTGTTTCAGCTGGCTGTGGTAGCTGGCACAAGGCACTCATTAGGCAGTTTTCCTACACAAAACAAAATGGAAATATAACTCCTGCTTCCATAATGGGCTGTTAGATAAACCAGATTTCTGAACCCAGTTCTGAAACCAATTTTAATAGCAGCAAACCAGAAAAATACTTAAGTGCCTTTTTTTTATGAGAGTAAGCTGAAACTTAGCACTGCTGAACCATAACAATATTCAGCCACAGAAAAGGGGAAAGCTTTCATGTCACATAGCTACTCCAGTTTGTATCTGATGAAGAAACGGCTTTTGTGACACACATTCATCAATGACCTAGACAAGGGGATCGAGTGCATCCTCAGCAAGTTTGCTGATGATATCAAACTAAGAGGGCTGGCAGACACTCCAGAGTGTGACCTGTCCAGGCTGGAGAGCTGGGCAGAGAAGAACCTAATGACGTTCAACAAGAGCAAGTGTATGGTCCTGCACCTAGGAAGGAAGAATACCAGGCGCCAATACAGGTTAGAGGTGGACTGTTGCAGAATGGCTGCGGGAGCAGGGCCATGGATACATGGAAGCATTGTACAAGCAATCCTCTTGTTAGCCTGAGTGTTTAGCATAAGTAGGATTTTAGCCACAGTAGGCCTCACTAAGAATTGCAAGTTATGCTGACAAGGAAGAAGAGCCAAGGTCACACAGACCCTGCGAGAATGATAAACAAGGAGAGAGGGAGAGTGTCCTTCTGGAATGTTGGAGAACCTTGAAGCAGAAACTGCAAGTAGGAGGTGTATGAACATGTAATCTTTAGAAGCCTAGCCAATTAGTGTGTGACAAGTAGGCATAATTTACAATAAGTGTATAAATATCCGAGCTATCCGAATAAACACTGGAGCTTGCTTTATCACTTATATTGAGTCGGCCGCATGTCTTCCCGCGCTGCTTCTGACAGTGGACCTGTTGGAAAGCACTTCTGAGGAGAAGGATCTGGGGGGCCTGGCAGATAGTAAACTATCCATGAGCTTCCAATCTGCCCTTGTCACCAAGAGGGCCAATGGAATCCTGGGCTGCACAGGAAGGAATGTGGCCAATGGATCGAGGGAGGTCATTCTCCCCCTCTACTCCGCACTGGCGAGGCCAGAACTGGAATGCTGAATCCAGTTCTGGGTTCCCCAGTTCAAGAGAAACAGGCAACTGCTGGAGATGTTCCATCATAGGGCAACAAAGATGATGAAGGGATTGGAGCATCTTCTTATGAGGAAAGGCTGAGAGAGCTGGGACTCTTTAGCCTGGAGAAGAGAAGGCTGGGGGGAAATCTTATTAATGCCTATAAGTATCTGAAGGGTGAGTTGAAGGAGGATGGAACTGGACTCTTTTCAGTGGTTCCCAGTGACAAGACGAGGGGCAACAGGCACAAGCTGGAACATAGGAACTTTCATTCAAATATAAGGAAAAACTTCTTTATGGTGAAGGTGACAGAGCACTGGCACAGGCTGCACAGGGAAGTTGTGGAGTCGGCTTCTCTGGAGACCTTTGAGAACTGCCTGGATGCCATCCTGAGAAACATGCTTTAGGGAATCCTGCTTTAGCAGCGGAGTTGGACTAGATGATTTCCAGAGGTCCCTGACAATTCTGTGATCCCATGAAAAGGCCAAAAGGGACATTACACACATTTGCATTCATCACACTGTGGATGCATATGTACTGGGAAAATACAGAAAAGCCAAATGGGCTAAGGATAATGCATTTAGGGCTAGTAATAATAAAACATGACAGTAAGGCAGTGAAGTTGCATTTTTTTTTTCCATTTACTTCCTTCTATGTATGTACTAAAGCTGTATTGTAACCACCTGAGCCATCTGGATAGATAAAATCCATACCAAAATGTTTACCATCAAGTTTGCTGTAGGGTTCTTTCTTTGGCTTTTTGGTCTTTTTTTTTTTTTTTTCTTTTTCTTTGTGTGTGTGTGTTCCTTTGGGTTGGATCTTTTTTTATTTTTTAATTGTGCACAGTGCCACTAAGTAAGCATGTTTTCTATAAACAATCTGCAAACATCACAATGTCCCACTGACATGGATCTTTGTTTCTGAGCAGGATAGAGGAAGCTACAGTACGCTTCTGCACTGAAAAAATTCTTGCACTGAAAATACCAAAACAAACATTTTTAATGACAGTTTCCTTTGCAAAAATGAGATTATTTTGCCCTCAAGGTAGCTGAAGGGCAAATTTAAACCCTCAGTCTTAACCGGATTTTGAGCATTCAATTGACCCACATTCAGCCTTATCTATACAAAGGCATCCTCACTGCAGCTCAGCACTACATGTATCCAGACTGTCAGGAGCAGCATTCGAGGTTTGTTAGCTCTGGCAGCTGTTTTCAAAAATCACTAAATTGCTCTGAGCTGGCTTAAGTTGTTCTATCACTGCAAGTGGCTGCAGGAACTTGAGGGCTGTGCATGCTCAGCATCCCACCATCGCCACTGCTGCAGGTGAACTGCTAGTGACAGTGGTACACCTTTTGGTTTTTTGTTTTTTTTCTTAAAGCTTGTAATGTAGTCAAGGTTCAGGTGTGGTGGAAAGACATGTATGAAAGGAATAAATGACTTCCCAGTGGGTAAACAGTGTTCATTTTTACTATTTTTCTCTCAGGCCGCGAACTAGGGGGAGCCATTGGTAGGTTGATGAGATGAAGTGACAGCAGCTAATTGATTTCCAAAACAAATCTCTCACTGTAATAACTAAGCATTCTTACACAGACTTTAATGGATGCTGCAGCACAAGAATGCTCTGACCTTGCCATCTTGCCAAAATGAAGATGTCTATCCTTGAAAATCCCTTGCAAAGAAATTGGATACTGGGTATCAGGGAGGCACAGAAGTCAGTTGCCTTACTGCGATATTAAGCATCTTAAATCCCTGGTGATGTTGCCAGGAAAAGCAAAGAACTAACTGAATTTTTTAATGACATATGAGAACTGCAGTATGCACACACACCCTGGCAAAACAGTTTAAACTAACATTGTTACACAGCATGAACAAAATCTTTCCAGCATACCACTGAAGAAACAGATTTTGTTTCCAAATGCTTATCAGTGGAATATTTAAGGAATTCATAAAATAGTTGAAACACATTTAACCATCACTAACACATGAAGTCTATTTACTTCATGATGACAGAGCTGGTATCTCTTGAGGTAGTGCAGGTATTCTAAGTTCAAGCTGCCTTTAATTTGGCTAACAGAAAATTTTTCTTGCAGAGAACAATGTGGTTTCCAAAAGGAAAATCCACAAGTCTATACCGATCTTCTTGCAGGAAACTAGAAACCTTGTAATTAATGTACAATTTCATACATAAATGACTTGACCTCTTTAAAAGTAAATTTTGCAATTCTTCAGCAAATATGTACACACATAAACAAGAAAATACAGTCATATAAAAGTTGTTGTGTCGTGAAGTGAAAAAATCAAAGATGAGAAACTCAAAAAATGGTTTCAAGCTAACAGTTTGTAACTGAAAGCCCAAAGGGTAAAGAACTACTTTGAAGACTTAAGCATCTAGTGATAACTACAATTATTCCATACTATAAGAAGTAGAAAGACTTTTCCAAACAGAATTGAACAAAACAAAACAAACAAAAAAAAAGAAGAAATCGATTTCTGATGTTACTTTGGTAGCAGGGAAAAAGAAAGCAAAAGGACTGATGATAAGAAGCTAGGATAAAAAACAAGTGACAAAACGCTTAGAGAAGTACAGATTGAAAGGCCAAAATGACACTAAGCAGCCAATGGAGTTTTTTTAAATTCAGTATCAGCAGTCCTGCCCAAGCAGAGTCTCAGTAAGGAATAAGTACATAGGAAAAACCACATCCAAGATACGCCTACACTGGCTCTTAAAGGGATCAAACCTAAAAGATAGATCTTTATCATCCAATCTTGTCCAATAGTCTGACATTGATTTAACATCTTCAAGGTGTCAGAAATTACAAAATTAAGCAAACACAAAAAGGGAAAATTGTTTTGAAACAGTTGGTTAAACAAATGGCAAATACTCCATTAGCTCTCTCTCCTGCTTTTAAAAAGGACACAGGAAGTACAAGAAGTACCAATGCAACCACAAGAGCACTCAGACCAGGCATTTCAGATGATGTGCGCATTGTCAGCTTTAACGTCTAGCAAAAACCTGTATTATTCTCAACACTAAGGGGGGGTGGGGGTGGAGGGGGATAAAAATCAAAAGCAATTTTCCTCTGCAACCTGTCAAGAAGCATGGAGGTTTCCAGACTAGAAAGTACCAAGGAGATTTTAAGCCATAAATGTCAAGTGGCTTTTCTCATTTTATAGAGCTAATATGAAGTGATAAGCACCATTCATGAAAAAAATTTGATATTTCCAAAAAGCTTTTGATAGCAATTGTGCTGTCAGAAAATTCAGTTGTTTGTAATGATAACTGAAGTAAGAACAGAACACACAATCTTCCTGTTATTGTTCATACTGGTCATGACTGAGGGGCAACAAAATTAGCCACAGTGATTAACTGAGAATTTTCATGGAGAATTGGTATATTGAGATGATTTTCATTTAACTTTCCAAGTGGAAGAAAAGGACCAGTTACTAGCAGACACAGCAAAATGTATTGGTCACTTTATTGACAGAGAAGGCAATAAATATGGCTATTAATTATTGCAAGCTAACCCTATAGCAGACAGAGAATTATCAGTAAATTTATTTCATTTTACCTTTTTAGAAAGTGGAATATAACAAGATGATTAAACTGTCCTAGAACTCAAGCAAGGAAAACCATGGCAGGAAATGGCTATTATAAACTTGTAAAAGTTTGGGGAGAGGGATAAAACAGAACCATGAATCAAAATTGACACTAAATACAAATTTTCAGTTGCCTTATTAGGTCTGTTCTCCTTGCCTGGAGCAGAGTCATAGAACTCCACAACAACGTTTGATAAAAGACATCAACTCATTTAAAAGACCTTGCATGAGACCTCCAGAATCCCTTGGACAGAAATACAGCAGGAGGTATCATAGACTGAGCATGCAAACATAAGATATTAAAGCCTAACAAGGAGGAAGTGACAGACATTGTTAGCACATGCTTTAAGAATGCTGCTGATACGACTCTAATCTCAAGTGATAACTCGAAGGAAGGCAAAAAGGAGAGATAGACTAGAAACACAGAATGAGAGGCACATCTCCAGTTAATTGACGTAAAGTGAAAAATTATTGGCCATGACATTAGAGAAACTTTGGTCCCCTGACTGGCCCGAAGGTGCACAAGTAGAAACAGCTCCCATCCAAAACTTCAGACATCTCAAATGAGGATGTTGACACACAGGGCAGCAGACAGCTCAGAGTTAGAATAAAAACAGGAGAATAATTTACCTTACCACTGAATACCAATCTAGCTGTGGTAGTGAAACTAGGCTCCACTTTAGTGCTTCCCATTACTGAACATCAAATAGAGCAGTTCAGCTGAATGAGGCTTCTTCAATAATGTCTGTCTCCAAATACCAAAGAGAACTGCCAAGAGGAATAAAAAGGGACTGTTGCAGAAAGAGCCATCTACTGTTTTCCCACTGTAGTCAGAGAACTGCTCCAGTCAAGTCTGGCACAGCATCACAGGCTTGCTTAGGTGAGAGAAACGGAGACTTATTTTAGGATGATTCACTGGCACCAGGCAACACAATCAAGTTTTCATTAAAAAAACAGAGACCCTGGAGCCAAGACAGTTTGCAGTTAAGGATAGCAACCATTTTGAGTTACAGAATCAATATGCAATACCTTGTGACAGAAACATCATTCTGCACCAGTATGCCCATTCCCTCACACGAATTATAGAGCAAACTTATTCAGACAATTACAGCAGGTAACGGAACAGATCAGTTTTATAGACAGATTCAGCAACTTAAAGTACTAGACTGCTAAAGCGCAAAGTAGGGTTATATAATCTACTAAATGCCAAAGCCAGCAATTACTGCAGGAGGGTTTACCCTCTTATTTTCTAAGGCATGTCACAAATTATTTGGTTGCACGCAAACAGTGAGCCTTTAGAATGGACAAAAAGCTTTTCTGTGAAGTCATTTCTACTCAAAAGACTGTAAGGAGTTAACACACTTTGGAGCTCAGGCTGCTACCAAGAGTGCTGTACACAGTCTCATCCCATTTTGGAGAGGAGCTTTCCATTCATTCCAAGGAACAAACACTGTCAAGAATTTGGGCAGCACAAACTACTCCACAATGTCTTGCCAATATTCTTCACCAATCTGTCCTGGTGGGTAGAGAACATCTGGAAGGGAACAGCCCGTATCTGAAGTGTCTGGGACCTGTCTGTGGCGAGTGCCAGCAGGCATGCAGGCAGACACCACGTACTGTGCACGGAGGAAGCTTGTCATATCCTATTAAAGGCAGATAGGTTGCAACATTTCCTAGATATTCGAGTTTTGTTTTCCCAAAGGAACTGCTGTTAAGTGTGCAGAATCTACTATAAACACAGTGCTAAGGCTTTTCCATGGCCTTGATGTCAGGAGAAATAAAAATGTGTAAACACTTTGAGAAAGCAAGACAGAAATACATGCCAACGCTAACATCATGTTTCCCATTGTCTACTTTTCCAATCAGCAAAAGTGAATTACTATATATTGCCATAAATCATAATATTAACAAATTAATGATTTCAGGAGTCATTTACTAATTTACTCTTAACTAATAATGGTTAGATTTTAAAAATTCTTGAACTTCTCTTATCTTCTGCTACAAAAAAAATATTTTAAAGATTTCATTTTCTCTTATCCAGATAAACCCCAATCCACCTGAAAACTCTTATGAAAATCTAGACAAGCTTTCTCTGAAGCAATCCACAGTGTAACAATCACAACCTCACTGATCACCTGAGATGCCACAACTCAAATCCCAGCTCGGGCCAAGTCATACCAGGAATGCGAGTGGATCTCCTACAGCCTAGGTAACTGCACCAGTTACCAGGCTCTCTGCTAGTCTCAGGTGAGCTGGTCTCAATTATTCTACTGGAGTAACCTCATCTTGTACAACTAATTACACATTCACAGGGCTAACAAGGCTGTTTTTTCTAAAGCCCACTGGTTATGGGACTCCTCTCAAGTTGTGAAAGATCATGATTCAATTAGTATTTTAATTACTTACATAAAGCAGAACTGTTTTCACAGGAGAGACTGAAATTATAACAGCCCAAATTGCCTCAAGGTTAAGACGTTCATATAGGACACAGGCAACAATTTCAAGCTCTCAACTTGAACTACATTCATAGAACTTCAATATGTGACATCGTGTGTGTGCTCTGGCAGGGTAGGTGCTCCCATCTGGATGCCAGAAATTTCCTCTGACAAGAAGTGATAAATTCTGATGCTGAGAGACTGTCCTAGATGTAAATAGAACTATAAAAATCATACACATATTTGCACACATGTATGTATATATGTATGAACAGTAACATTCCCTAAATTATTCTTTAGGAGAGACTAAAGATAAGAAAAAATATTATTTTAAATGGAAACAATAGCAAGAACAAATATTCCAATAGAGTCATAGAATCATAGAATGGTTAGAGTTGGAAGGGACCGTAAAGATCATCAAGTTCCAACCCCCCTGCCATGGGCAGGGACACCTCTCCCTAGAGCAGGTTGCTCAAAGCCCCATCCAGCCTGGCCTTAAACACTTCCAGGGATGGGGCATCAACAACTTCCCTGGGCAACCTGTTCCAGTGCCTCACCACCCTCACAGTAAAGAACTTGTGTCTAATAGTTTTTTCAGGCACAAAGGCCCCATCTACAGCAGATATTTCACACCTTGGATTATGTAGGCCATGAAGATCATTCTTTCTAGAAGTCATTCAAAGAGGAGTCTGAAACTCCAATTCCTTCCAAACCTTGTTTTCTCAATAAATACTTGGTATGTGTGAAGATGTAAATCTACCTAATATACACAAATATGTATATAAAGTACATGCATTAGTATTAAATTGATATATATGCACACTATATATGGTGTCCTCAACCTGGTGAGGTCTGTTACACTATATGATTATTCACAGCTGATAAGACTCGCTCTGCACACAGACAGTTCAAGGTAGTCTACTCTTTCAATCTTTGACCAGTTTAAGCCTTATAGATGAAATAACTGGAATCAAGCAACATTTTATGTTAGAAATAATGAGTATGTGAATCTGATTCAATCTGCCCTTAGTATTTTGGAATTTTCCCTTAGGAAAATGCAAACCAAATATTCGTTTCAAGAATTTTGTACTTCAAAACACTGATACTCTTCTAAAGCATAATATGTCATTTTAATATCTTACATGAACATTCCTGATGGCTTGAATGTTTTCTGGGGACAAAAACAATTATCAAAGATTTGCAAATTCCCCAGAGAACAGAGGTTGCATTTGACAACTGTTTCAGTAATTTCCCAAAGGGGAATTAACTCTGGACACCTTGTGTAGATTTAATCAGTTCTGTGGAGCTCAACATTTTTATCCAAAATGTTTAAAACAAAAAAAAAATAAATTACCACTCAATGGCATGTATAGCTGCTTCTGTTCCTAAAGAATCTATAAATGGAAGTGGCATTGGTACTCATGACTCACATACGTTGGCAGCACTGTGTGGGCAATTCAGCACAGCATGTTCCCACCCCAAGACTGATTTACCTGGCTGGAACCTGTTTTCACTTTCACTTAGCTCCTTCTCAATAAAATTATTTGTGTCCTACCACTTAACAAAATGAAGACATGAAAGTAATAGGATTCAAATAACATGGATTTGGTATTTACAGATTATCAGCATATTAACTTCACTGAAGCTCTGTAAACAATGATAAAGAGTTTCCCTGACTCAAGAGTCCATGAAGTTTTCTGAGTTATCTGGTGTTATGAGTTTGCTAGACCTGATAGCCATAGCTATTCATGCAGAAAAACTCTCTGATCCTTCCAGAAGCTCAAAGCTTTGCCCATTCATCTGATGTTTTTCTAAATACCATTTTAAAAAAATAAAAGTTACACGCTGTAGAATTTTATGTCCTCCTTTTTAATTTAGTGTCTGGTTCTCCATTTCACCCTCACTTTTCTAATAAGGCATCAAGCAAGCAACTTCATCAAGTTTTCCTACCCTTCATTACCTGTCTCTTATTTGCCTGGGATCATGTGCCACCAAATAAGATTCACGTAATGGAATTCATCAGAAAGGAAGATATGTTTTGAATTGTTTTTACCTGGATTTTTTTTTAATTATTTTTACCTGAATTTTTAAATTATTTTTCTGAGTAGTTCCTCAGTTCTGCAGCTGGAGCTGTAATTGCCTCTCAGCAGTCACAGGCCAATTCCCATTCCTGCCTCTGCTCCTCTGTTGTCGCAGATTTGCTGTCATTTGCAATCAAACTGTTTCTACTCAGGTCATCAATGCTCACTCCTACATCCCTGTGAAGGGCCACAAGATAAACAACTTTACACGAGCATCAGCAGAACCTTTGCAAAAAGACTCTTCAGGGGAGGAAGATGTGAAGACCTCTGGCAAGGAAAACCCTCAAATACAGCGCACCAATTAAAACATCTGCTCCCTGCTACACTGACATAGACAAGTGGGTAAATACAGAGGAAGGCTCCAGTATTGATTTTTGAGCAAAATGAGTAGACACTACCCATCCCGAAAAGCTTGGATTGAGGTGGGTAATGAATGGGGACTCCACACTATGTCCATTTTTTTTAGCTGAAGAATTGCAACATGCAACCTCATACAGTAAAAATTTCCTAGATTAAAGATCAGCTGATAAGACCGAAACACAAGCAATAAATTAGAACTTTGCATACAATAGGAAAAGCCTAACGAGAATGGTGAAAGAACACAAACACACACTGTGCTACTGAAAATGACTGAGATGTGATATCAAAGCAGGAGACAAAAATATCTTCCTTGCAGAAGGGATTTTGACTAAGCACAGTTCCTCATCTGAAGCCTCTTTTTGCTGACAAATTTGTACTCTCCCTAGAGAAAATTCAGGAGATCACAGAGGTAACTTTGGTGCTAATTAAGAAAACAGGTGTGGCAATCTTCCCCACCCTCTATACCATAGCACACTGCTGGGCTTTTTCCTCTTCATAGAATCATAGAATGGTTAGAGTTAGAAGGGACCCTAAAGATCATCAAGTTCCAACTCCCCTGCCATGGGCAGGGACACCTCCCACCAGACCAGGTTGCTCAAAGCCCCATCCAGCCTGGCCTTAAACACTTCCAGGGATGGGGCAGCCACAACTTCTCCAGGAAACCTGTTCCAGTGCCCCACTACCCTCATAGGAAAAAATTTCTTCCTAATATCCAACCTAAATCTTCCCTCTTCCAGTTTAAAAACATTACCCATTGTTCTGTCACTACACTTCCGAACAAAGAGTCCCTTCCCCAGCTCTCCTGTAGGCTCCCTTCAGGTACTCAAAGGCTGCAATAAGGTCTCCCTGGAGCCTTCTCTTCTCCAGGCTGAACAGCCCCAGCTCTCTTGGCCTGTCTTCACAGGAGAGGTACTCCAGCTCTGATCACCTATGTGGCCCTCCGCTGGATCCGTTCCAACAGTTCGATGTCCTTTCTATGTTGAGGACTCCAGAACTGGACACAGTACTCCAGGTGGGGTCTCATCAACGCAGAGTAGAGGGGGAGAATCACCTCCTGCGACCTGCTGGTCATGCTTCTTTTGATGTGGCCCAGGATACAGTTGGCTTTCTGGGCTGCCAGTGCACACTGCTGGCTCATGTTGAGCTTCACATCCACAAGCACTCCCAAGTCCTTCTACTCAGGGCTGCTCTCCAGCCATTCACTGCCCAGCCTGCATTTGTGCCTGGGATTGCCACGTCCCAGGTGCAGGACCCTGCACTTGGCTTGGTTGAACTTCATGAGGTTTGCATGGACCCACCTCTCAAGCCTGTCCAGGTCCCTCTGGATGGCATCCCTTCCCTCCAGCGTGTCAACCACACTACTGAGCTTAGTGTCATTGGCAAACTTGCTGAGAGGGCATTCCATCCCACTGTTCATGTCTCCAACAAAGATGTTAAATAGTATTGGTCCCAGTACTGACCCTTGAGGAACATCACTTGTCACCGGCTCCCACTTGGACACTGAGCCGTTGACCACAACCCTTTGAGTGTGGCCATCCAGCCAGTTCCTTATCCACCGAGTGGTCCATCCATTGAACCCATGACTCTCCAATCTGGAGACTAGGATGTCATGTGGGACAGTGTCAAATGCTTTGCTTAAATCCAGGTAGATGACATCCGCTGTTCTGCTTTTGTCCACCAATTCTGTGGCAGTATTGTAGAAGGCCATCAAATTTGTCAGGCAGGATTTGCCCTTGGTGAAGCCATGTTGGCTCTCTTCTCCTCCAGGAGGATCTGCTGCATGATCTTGTGTAGGCACAGAGATCAGACTGACTGGCCTATAGTTTCCCAGGTCCTGTTTTTTCCCTTTTTTGAATATTGGGGTTATGTTGCCCTTTTTCCAGTTCATTCCTTTCCATTGCAGTCCCAGTCATTCAATGACCCGGAACACAGGTAATTTGCAATGATTTAAGAAGAACTACCCTTCCAGCCCTGAAAAACCCTTATCCAGGTACACACAAACAAGTTAGGACAGTTAGATACCACAAGAATCCTACACAGATAATGACAAAGAAAGGAAGTGAAAACCCTAAAGAAATGGCAACAAGCACAAGAAAAATCACCCTTCAATAGTCACAGGAAATTGAAAAAGAGGTGGGCTGTGATTTAATTGAGAAAATAAAGCTCTCAGGCATATGGATCTCTCTGGAGAAATAAGAGACATCCTATTGAATGATATTCCAACTGTTCCAGGAAAGCAAGCTGATACTCATTTCCAACAGTGAAGACCCAGGTCCATATTCAACCTCAGGGGAGCAAAACTGATGAAAATGAAGTCCCCTGTGAGCACAGCACCAAATCTTGTAGGCTGCTTGCTCTGTCCACTTCTATAGAGCCTTGATCTGTGGTAGAAGGAGGCTTTGCTCCTCAGGGTAAGCGGCTCAGACAGATGAGCTGGCT
Source organism: Thinocorus orbignyianus (assembly GCA_013400375.1). Lineage (NCBI taxonomy): Eukaryota > Metazoa > Chordata > Aves > Ciconiiformes > Thinocoridae > Thinocorus > Thinocorus orbignyianus. The sequence continues at coordinate 419,476 of VXBW01007109.1, forward strand.
AGAGACAGGCTATGTGGTATATTGAGAACACATCAGGTGTAAAGGACTGCCAAAGTCAGTTGACCCTGCTGCTTAATACTTCCCCACCCTTTCCAGCTATCCTGTATCCTCTTATATTAACAGCTGCTAAAAGATCCTCTCTACTTTCTACTTCCTTTCTACTTTCTCATCAAGCCCACAGAAAGGTTGCATGAAGAAACAATTAATAAATATGTGCCAAAAAGGAAGAACAACTATTAACTAGTACCTTAATTAAATAGATTAGGGGTAAGAACTAGATTTTCAAGGGGTTTGAAACAGCTTGCCCTTTCATCAATGACTTGAAAACGTGGCCTGCCACATGCTGACCGACAGCAAAAATCTGCCTTTGCTCTCATACACACTCTGGCCTCCAAGGACAACTTATCTCAGGTCTTTTCTTATACTGAAGCCTTTTATTAAGAGGCTGAAAAGGAGTAGATGGAGTAAGGGGAAGAGGAGAGGAAGGCAAGAAATCTTTTAGCCCCAGACTAAACTGTGATAAAGATTTCCATCTACCATACAACAATATTTGCCTCAAGAAAGCAGTTTATTCAGCTGCTCAGGAAAGAGGCTCAAACACTTTCTGATAATGCGTTTTCCTAATGATACCAGTGAGCCAGAAGCAGCACGTGCCACAGTCGCTGAACACTTTAAGAGATTTTGTTAGAGGAGTGTGCTCTAATTTTTAGCATTTCTATACTAACAGCAATCAAAAATAGCTAGAAGGAAGTCTCCTCCAGCTCTAGAGATTAGGCTGAGAAAAAAAACCAGGCTGTTTCTATGGACAGAACTCTAGTCTGTTTCTCAGAAAGCCCAAGTTCAACTCGCTGCTCTGCCACAGACTCCCTTGTAAGCCATCAGGAAGTCACTTGGGCATGCCTATGTGGGCTAACGCCAACAACTTATGCCCTTCTCGCTACAGACTCCAAACAAAACAAACCACTGCAAGTCTTTGTAAACCAGGAGGAAATAATCTGCAATCCTAATGATTCCCACAAGGGTTTTGCTCCAGCAAAACCATAAACAGCCCTTATTCTTGTGGGGAGAACTGAAGCATTTATTCTTGAGCTCTGCTGGGCAAACGCCGTTGACAGTAACACCTCCAGCAATATCTAGAAGGAGTTTTGACCCATGTCTAAGAATAAGATAACTTAGCGAGTATCACCCCTCTTACATTTCTTGGAAGGGATTTATCATATTTTAAGTGGTTAAATCACATACCAAATGGTACCTGCTTAGACCTTTTTTAATGTTCATCCCACTATAGCATAAGACACTAGGAAAGTTAAAGATTTTGATGTAGTTGATAGAACTAGTTTAGGTTTTCTGCATATTACATGTTTAATTCAGACAACAGAATCAATAGATATTTGGTATCCCCATTCTTCAACACTGAAACAGCATCAAAAACCATCACAGCAACAGCTCTGATGCGATTTGAGACAAAATACAACAGATATTACAAACAGTGTAGCATAACCATGCAATCAACTTATGTGCCATCTTCGTGTTAAAAGCTTAGCACAGCATAGCATACAACACCTATCACTCACCAGAGTGATATTGTGAGGATACACTATTGAAGAGGGCTTGAAACTGTCTCCACTTTGCTGTGCATTACATAAATTAACACACGAGATTCATGAGTCATCTCTGCCATACCCCCGCATTGTTAAAAATATTTTTTCTTCTTAAATAGAATTCCTATGGTAGTCTAACTTTTCTCAGACAAAATACACAGACAAAAATGTTAGGGAAGAAAATACTGAATGAAATAGAGTGTACGTTAAAAGTATCAACAAGCAGGCCTGCTGCTGTTTGAAGCAGTGCTATAGCCCTGCCTTACTATTAAGAATGATGCTTCCTTTACATTAACCTTATTTCCAGCCACTTTTAACTTTAGAAAATGTTGCCATGGGAAGTTTTACTCCAGTCATTTTACTACCACAGGACTTTTGTTGGGAAGTTTCAGTCAAAACAGTTCAGCTTATTTATGAACTTTTCTCCGAGAATACTTTCTTTTCTTATCTATGTTGTACTTTTCTCATCTTCAAGCTTCAAAACAGCCCCATTTATCTCAAAACAGTGCTCTTGCAAAAGTGCTCCAGACTTACAACGCACAGCATACAAAAGCACCTGAGGGAAATTAATAACGTAGTCTCCAGAGCAGGTAGCAGTAACAGGTAGCGAGTTCAACTCTTCAATCACATCTTGAAAGAGGGCGAAAGAAAACCCAACAAACACTAAATTCTGTTCAACGAATTAGGCACTATCAAAAAAAATATTTATGTGACTCTATAATGAAATGCAACATCAGACCACATAATCACGAGTATTCAAAAATCACAACTTTTTCTTTTTAACTCTAACCTTTTGGGATAGAACAACAAAGTACTTCCTTCCAGTGTCTTTTTGTAATTCAAATGGACTTTGACACATTATAAATTGTGTTTTATTATTGCTGAGTTCATTTGAAGTTGATCTCAGTGGTTTGAAAGCTGGGGCAGAAAATCTTCAGTCTTTTAAGAACTATTTGCTGGGATCATTTCATTCTGGGACTGATTTCTCCCTACTACTGTTTTTGTAAAGTGACTTATTCCAGAACAGGTCAAAGGCTATGACTCTTACCTGGACTGTGGGAGCAGCCAGGCTCTTGCTGGATACTTGCTCTTCATCGAGGGCTTCTCCACCTAAGTGTTTTTGATGAACATTTCTGCACATCTCTGCCTCCTTCGAGTGTAGGTCAAACCAAAACATTAAAGCCTGGCTGCCTGCATCAGCAGAATACGTGTTTTCTGCTGAGACCTGCTGCAAAACCCTGTCTCTGCCAGGTGTTGCCAGGTCCCCCCAACAGAGATGTGGCTGTGGCCTGTACAAGCTCTGTTTACATGCTGGAAATTACATCCACTCACAGCAAACCTACTCAAGTCTTCAGGATCTGTGTTCTCACCATGTCTCTCAATGTTGCTTTATCCCTTTATCATTTAATTAAATCACCAGTAATTGAATTTTGTAGAAGAAGCTGAACAAAAATTACTATAAAAGGCCAAAATTAAAAGATACTGAAGACATTTCACAGAGTCTGGCAATTAAAGTCTACCAACTCTTCCTTACTACAACAGAGCTCTGAAAAAAATGTGCTACAAACAGCTTTTGGCTGCCTGCCGAAGTCTCAGTCATTCTGACATATGCACAGCAAGATGACTGCTGACTCAGTGTCAATATAACATACCCACGATCTTCCAAGTCACCCTTAAACAGCAAGGTTACTAGCCAGACAGTTGTCTTATCTACTAAAAGTAAAGTGAAAAAGAAAAAAATATACAGGGTATGTTCAGCTCAACAGAAGCCTTTAAGAGAAGGGTGCAGTTGGAGAGTTACTCAGTGGGATGAAAACTCTCATCTGTTTTTTTTCCTGTACTCTTCCCAACAGCCAGACACAAACCTTCTCCCTGACCTGAGGGATTTACTGCGCATTCACAAAAAGTTGACATTATCCAGATGTGCTGCACTGCCTAACGAGAGGTACACAAATTCTGCTTGTCTCAATGGTCAGGCACCTGAAACAACATGACATTATGTGAGCTTCCCTCATCACAGCTGCTGTACACTTCACAAGAATCAACCTCAGGAGCAACACAATTAATGGTTAATCTTTCACCAATTCACACACTTTACAGGAACAAAATATACCAAGATGATGCAAAAATAATCCATAGAAGAAATTTTTGCTGCATATCTTTTATTGAGGATCCTCTTCATTCGTATCTGAAACAGCAGCTACCACTTTGAGATAATGATTCAAATTCCCAGATCTTAAATTCCAAAAGAGACAATTCCATCTTTGTTTTGACCAATAACCTGGTCCCTCAAAAAAGTTATAAAGTTGCCTGATTCATAAGGATGCTACGTAGCTTAATTATGGCTTTTGAAGCTTTTTGTGCCTTCAGAGAAATCATGTAAAGTATAATTATCATTAGGACAAATACCACTATACGAAAGTATAGAACAAAAAGCAGAAGACAAAACCAATACACTTAAAATTCAGATTATATTACAACACAGGTTCATTAAAAAGAGAATATAAATACATGTGACATATCAGATCTGTGGGAATTTGTTTTACAGTGTGCTAGAAAATTTAAAACAAATTAAAATTTGGAACTGATTTATTCCTGAGTGTAAGTCTACCAACTTCAATGGAACTGCACCAAGGACATTAATTGAAGCATTCAAAGTTTGAGGTTGCTCAGAAATTTAAAATAAGTTTGAATGTGTAAGACTTTCTGGGGAGGGAAGAAAACATCATGGGTTTCATTCTGGTCCCTCTGAAATAATTTTATTCTACATTAAGTTTCACCCATGTAAAGACCATCATTTCCTGTTTCTCCTCATATAAGCAAGATCAGAATCAGCCTCCACGTTTCTTGCCATCTGGTCTGAGACCACCCCAATCAGTCAGCTGTTTTTCCCTGAAGAAAACTGGAATCAATGTGGTGAAAGGCTACGGGCATACTAATTTGTGAACTGAAACAGACTGCACTGAGAATCCTGAACTGAAACAAGCAATAGCTAATGAGGCATTGTTATTGGCATCTTATGCCGCTTTGCTTCATTAAATATTTGCATAGCCAGGACAGACATCTCTTCAGGACTTCGAAAAAATTCACCTCCTTCAGCTAGCCAAGCTGAGAAACAGTCGAGTGTGTTCTCAATATAAGATAACCAAGTTACACTTCAGCTTGTACAATAGCATCAGTTAAATCATAGTTAAAATGTAAAAATCCTCACTTAAAACCACAAGATATACCTACTTCCATACTTTTCCATTACTCATTTACAACGGAGTATACTAGTAAACTACTGTAATAAGAAAAGAATATATAATTTAAAATCCCAATATTTTCCCACAGATATCTTTTCAATATTACTACATATGTTAATGTAATCTATGATCAAAATCCTCTAAAATATGATAGGAGATGTAAGATCAATAAATCTTTCAAGACAGCTGTATTCCTTCTCCTCTTTATAGGGAAAAACACTGTATTTCAAGACTTTTTTCCTGAAAAGCCCTTAGTCAGCTGCCTAACTCTTACTCATGGCAATCCCCCAGCACTGATTTTTTCAGCTGACTGTAACTACCTGACTTTCTCCCCTGCATATCAGAAAAGTGATGTAGATGTATGCACTCAGTCATGTCAGGTAAGGACTCTTTTATCAGTCCTTATATGATGGGGCTCATCTGACACACAGATAGAAAAGAGACTGAACTCTCAAAAATGAAAATATTTCAGGAATGCTCCCTCTTTTACAATAACAGCATCCTCCTACTTGTCCTGGTAAATACGAAATGTTTAGAATGTCCTCCCCCAGTAAAACATTCAGTGATCTCTAGTTTAAGCCACAGTTTTACAGACTTGTGGAAAGCGAGATACACAACACCATTCCTCCATCCCAACAGAACTACAGGTAAGGATTTATGGGGTAGGGAGACCTCCTTCCCCATTAGCACTCCACAGCACATGCATGACAGGTTAAAGAGCAAGACAGCAGCTATTCACCCTGACTGCTTCTCCTTGCCACCATCTGTGTCCAGCTGGTTGCAGCATCCAGCCCTGGTACTCTACATTTATTACATAATATATCTTGTCAAGGCACCTCAAAGGCAAGAGAAACAGAATTGTCGAAGCTATAAATAGAAGTATACTGAAGGAAACAAGTTATTCCCCTGAAGGAAATAAAAACCTTTATGGTTTGGAAAAGAATAATAGTTTTTCTAAACCCTGTCTTCTCTTTCTGCCATCAAAGTCACACTGCACCAATAAATAGCACCAGGTATGCACTCAGGACTTGGGCAAAAAAGGATGAATGGAAGAAACGACGTAGTTAAACTGCAGTTCATTTCCTCAAGTGAAGATCTGTCTTCTCTGCTGCTTGTTTTTGAAAAGAAATAAATAGCATGACCTACACCACTTTTCTTGGGAGACCACTGCCCAAGTTTATAGGCACCACTGTCACAAAGCTGTCAATGTTTCTTTTCAAATTTTCTTAGCTTAATTTCATCTGCATTTTCCTTCCTTGGAAAACTCAGACTGCACCCCTTTCCTTTTCTACATACTAGGAGGGGACTGACAGGTGGCTCACATTTTAGGGCACACAAACACTACCTCTATAATTAGTTAAGGCCATTATTTTAAAGGGTTTTAATTAATAACTAATAAAAAGCTTGAATATACTCAGATTTTTCTGAAACTAGTAGAAAAACCACTGCCTAAAAGAATGTCTACAAACATGTAAAGTTAATGTTTCAATATTTTATTAATAATAAAGCACTGAATAACTTAATTTATAGCATTCAAAGGTTATTGTGTAATTAATATATTTGTAAGCAATTTGAGACATCAGGTCTCAACTAATGTTGGAAGTAGGCAGGAAAACTGAAAAGGTGTTCAGAGTGGATTATTTTTCTACTAATTTCAATATCTCTGAGGTTACAGTATATTTAATGGGCATAACTGATTAAAAGAAAAGCCTATTACTTTCTTAGCAAAGAAGTTCCATATTAAGTAAAACAGAAAACAGCAAAGACAAGGATTTTGTGTGCTCCCTCTAGTCCTCATGAAGCTACCATAAGTCTGAAGAGAGGACATGCATGTGTACTCAAGATGTACCTGGAATCATGAAGGCAGAACTGATCACCCTAGAATTTTTCCAGCACAAGTAGCTTGCCTGTGGTTCCTCAAAGTGTTTCGAATGTTTAAGATAAAGTTTTAGTAAGAATTAGCACAATACGCTGTTGTAATGGGTATTCTATAAGCACCTCAGTCAAGCTGATAAGCTAATGAAAACCATCTAAATAGAAACATTGCATAGTTCCTGGAAAGAGACTGTAAGAGTTCTTCCTGCCTATGTTTGCACAGTTGGCTATACACCTAAATTTCATCCAATGCTAAAAATTGCTAGTTGTTTTTCAGTGGTGTCCAGTAAGAGGACAAGTGGAAACACACACAAACATGTACATAAGAAGTTTCATCTAAACACAAGGAGGAACTTCTTCACCTTGAGGGTGGCAGAGCACTGAACAGGCTGCCCAGAGAGGTGATGGAGTCTGTCGCTGGAGACATTCAAAACCCACTTGGACAAGTAAACTGTGCAACCTGCTTTACGAGAACCTGCTCTGGCACAGGGGTTGGAGTAGATGATCTCCAGAGGTCCCTTCCAAGCCCTTATAATTCTGTGATTGTTCCACTTCACAGGCGCTATTTAACCAAAATATGTGAGGTACTTTGATAAACATTTGACAAGCACATTCAAACCCCATAACATTAAAAAATTTTGTACCTGACAAGCAGATGAAAGGAGAAAGATTCTCTGCATCTTCCCTCTGAATTATTTCTAACCAGTTACAGGCAAGCATCTTCATCCTGCAAAACACTTTTTCCTCAGCAAGTACAGTTCTCTGCTGAAGGAGGACACAATTTTAATTCTCTTTAGGACCGATCAGCAAGAGTATAGCCAGCTATGAAGTGCTGGCCGCCTTCCTCTGCACCTAACCCATATGTTTCAGTCCTAAACAGAGGCAGGAATGCTTCTACTCGCCCATTCAGTACTAAAAGGCGGGGAGGGAATAAAAAAAAAAAAAAATTAAAAAAAAAGGCAGTGAAACATATATCCTTGTCCTTTTCCTGTGATTCAGCATATAATACAGGTCAAGCTACATTATTTTCCAAATTGAGACAGATAGATAGTGGTACAGTGTAACTGCCTTTCTCACTCTGGCCTCCAACTAGGACAGGAGTGCACTGATGCTTAAATACATTTATACACATAAACCATTCAAAAAATTCTTAGGTGACAAGAGCCAGAAAAGTGCCAAGAAGAGCTATTATAAAAAGGCAATAGGAACATACTGCAAGAATTCACTTCCCTCAGTAAATAACTGCCTTGATTTATATACACAGGGATAAATCCAAAAATCAACGCGCGCACACACACACACAAAAAGTTAGGCTTTGGTTTTGTGAACTTATAAGTGGATCAAACTGATCAGAAGGGGCAGAGCAGCTACAGACTTGCTTCATTCCTTACACCCAAATCTCTCTGAGGCTTGTTCCAGCACTTGGCACATGCCAAGTGGTACCAGCTTGCAAGGAGGTGCCTCAGGGTGACCTCTCCTGGAGACACGAGAGGCAATTTCCAACGCAGAGGATGATCCTGGCGTAAGGAAAAGAAGAAAAAAAAAAAGTGACAGCCAGAACAAAAAGGGAATTGAGCCAAAGTCTAGACATCTGAATCACACACTTGGGCATCAGTTCCACAACACAAGTCACAGGCAATGGTGCACAGCTCACACAGGGCTGGCTACAAATCCTCACAAGTCTTAAGGGAGGAAAAAAAACCACAAAACCAGCAAAACTCCCTTACAAAATTTTTTGTTTAGAAGGAAAATACAATATAAGAAGTAATTCACTTCTTTAAGTACAACCACTTACTTACCTGGGTACTCTAGCCTTTGCTCTTCAACAAAACCAATGAAGCAACTTATGTTCAGTCACACAAGTGTAAGTCTGGAATAAATCAATGTCTTTCAGTGGGGTTATGATTTACGCTGGTGTGAATGAAAGCAAAATTAAATATTTTGTTAAGGCAAAGATCTCTGAACCAATAAGGATCTCTGTACTTTTGCCAAGTCCCAAATTTCTAGATTTTTTTCATGTGTTTAAATCAAGTATCTGCAAAGCTTTCCATGTTACTTAGACAAAACCATGCCTGAAGTAAAAGTCACAAGAATTCCACACGTTGACGGACTCCAAACTCTTCCAAATCCTCACTCATTGTTCTGCAACAGTAGGTTTGTCTCAAATATTCTTAAGGAAAGAATGAAGGAAAGGAGCCTACTCAAATATCACCCAATTGCCCCCAATAAGCCTGAGAAAGACCCAGCTGTACCCAGCAATAGAAATGCCACCAAGAACCAGGACCCATTACCAGTCTAGCTCCAAGGAAGACTGAACCCTTAATGTTCTCTACCCCTCCGAACTTTATACAAATAGAACAGATCTACCCTGCCTCTCAAGTCCTAGCAGGATGTATTAAACTGGTTGAGGACCCTCTCTCCCTACCATGGCAGGAGGAAAGGCACCAGCTGAGATTCTGAGAAGCCTAGATTCAATTCCCTCCCAGTCAACCAACCCACTGCGCAACACAGAAACCAACATTTGCCTATGCCTGACTGGTCGAATAGAGCTAGGGTAGGATCCAATCCTTGTCTCAAAAGGGTGTACAACTGCCTAAATAATGGGATAGGAGGACCTAAAATAATACATAAGCATAGCCTAATTCCATTATTATAACAGCCATTTTATGAATATATTTTCTGTATGTTCTAAATAAAAAAAAAATACTTTTTGAAATGTTTGGAGAGGAAGAGGAAGATACTTTAACACGACAGGTAAAATGTTAAGGGAATAGCCTCAGCTAAAACTAAAGCCTTCATGAATTTATTTATTTGATAAATTTAAAACACATCACAGGTGGAGCTATAACCTTTACAGTAAATGAAATATCTTTTTTGTTTCCATCTCAAAATCACATCTAAAGTGCCTTCCTTGAAACTACAAAACCATATCTTTTGGCAAGCTCAGATGCAATAAGCAGCTCACTGGCAAAAATGATGTAAGGACTGTGGAAGTAAATGAAGCTAATTAAAATATTGTCAGAGTTATGACTTGCTCCATAAATTACCAAATTAAAAATGCATACAAATATGTCTTAATAGAGAACTGTAAATAACTTTTAACGTACTAGAATATTGCGAGTATTACTCTACACATCTCTACTTCAATACTATTACTCATGCAACACCAAGTACTAAATACTCTGTACAATTCTTATTTTGGTAATGGTTTTAAACAACATACTCTAGCCAAAGTCTCCTGCGTAATGAGTGGTGTAGACAAATAGCAGTTATGTAAGTCATCCAAAAGAAATAAATTACTTAACTGCTGAAACTTCTGCCAGCTCATCAGCAACAGGTAGCAAAGGCAATCACTCTGCATTTAGGTTTTGTGAAACAGGGCAGGCAGGGAAGTACTCCCCACTCCGTGTATACACTTTTCTAAGTTCTCCAAGATGCCCATAAGAACTACACTGTCCTTAACAGCTGGTTAGCTTTTTCTTTATTTTAAAAAGACTCATTTTAAAAAAAGTGTAGAAACGTCAATTCCTTCCTCCTTCCTTTGCTTTATCATTTTGCTTTTCATTTCCCAGCTAGAGATCTTGCCTCACTCAAACCCAATAAAGGATCATTTTCCAAAGGCTGCAGTGACCTGCAAGTAGGAGAGTACTTTATTTCTAGAGATAGATTTTCAAAAACAGACGCTCTTTACCACCTGTGGGTGCATAAAAACAATTTATCTAGAAAACACCAAGTGGTGTTTGCCAGTGATGACATCAGAAGGGCTGCAGAGTACTTGAGCTCACAAATTCTGTTCCAGTCCTGGGACAAATGAGATCAGGCTGCTGATTTTTTTCCCCCCTTCTTTAAAAGGAGCTAGAAAAGGAAAATACCCAAAACAAAACAAAAAAACCAAACTGTTTTAGGCCAGCAATAGTTCCCCGTCCTTTTACTGTGCTAGACTTGTGTGTAGGGTTTATACATCTGGAAGACTTAACCCAGAGCAGAATAACAGTTTTGTTTCCCACTCAGGCTCTGATTTCTGCATATCTTTGACTGTCAATACCACCTTCCTGTTTCTCTGGAAGACTCCTCCATCTCTCAGCAAGTAACAAGCACACTTCATAAATGACTCCAGTATGGTATAAAGTAATTAACATCCTTCAAAGTCCACATCCAACAAAGTAGACACTTCTATTTACCTTTGTGGGATTACAGCCCAGGTCTCTAACCTGTTGTCTGCTGGAGCCCACCAGAGCTCCTAATTGGTTACACAACTTAAGTTTGTTGAAAGAAGTCTCTTGACTATAACTAACACAGGTGCTAGATTGCTGGTTAAATCCCCCAGCTTGAGATGCTTTCTCCATGCTTGTTTGTTACCCAAATACAACACCTCCACAGCTCTGACTGAAGGCTCTGGGCATTGCCACAGTACAAACACCACTTTGGCAGGTTAATTTATTTCGTTTTAATGATTACAACATGACATTTGCTTCCCTGGAACATGTTCTTTCCCCAGGAAACACCTACTGTAGATTTTATTGCAGAGGCAGGGAGCAAGAGAGTTGTCATCTTCTTGTTAATGTAAAGGGCAAGTACCAAAAAATAAATAAATTAACTTTTAGAGAATTGTTATTATTTCATTTGATGACAAATAAACACTCACATCCTAAGCCAAACTCTGTATATCAAGCACTGCTAGCACATACCAAGAACCATGTTGTGATAGTCACTCCTCCTCAATCCGTATTTGAAAGTGTTTGCAACCTAGATGGATTAGAAAAATGAGAGCCTTAAATGAACTGCAGTGACAGTTGCACCTGCCCAAGTGCCCTCCTATGCACTTACACACATGATCACTTCTACATATTTTCCACTTACATGGCCATGGAAACTCTACCACTGCTACTCCCAGACTGGGGTCAAATTCAGCTGTGATTTATTTAAAAATAAATAAATAAATAAAAAACAACAAAACAAAACAAAAACAAAAAAACAACAACAAAACCCCTTTATTTAAGGATGAATGTTTTGCTTGGAGCATTAGTACTTATTGTCATTGTTGAAACCTACAGTTCAGACCTTTTATATAGACAACTGCACACAAGACAGTTACCTTGCTGTGAAATACAATCAGCTGTACCACTGTGTCTAAAAACCACTACAAACACAGGTATTGCCAGCATTGCTTCTCAACAATATCCATTGGTACCAACCCAAGACAAACAGTCTTTGTGTAGAAATGATATATTATTAGGCATCAAACATTTCCCCTAAAATTTGTTCAGGCAACTCTGAAAGCCGTGACACACATAACACTCAGAAACTACAAGGGCAATTAGCAAGCCTGTTCTGCACACAGGTGACTAAAGCAGCCCATTCTACCTACAGATGCTTATCTTATATGACTACAACCTTTTCCCTGCAACTCCGATTCAATATGGCTTTAACTAAACAAGTTCTCACAGCACACAGCAATACCCCCATATCTCTCCTTAGCCCCTTTCCCCAGTGCTGGTGTGCTCAGACCCAATCAAATGGGAGGGCCAACCATTGCAAGCACAGGTAGTCTTTCCCTCTGCCATGACGCTGGTTTGGGTGTCATCTGCTCCATCATCCCCACTCTGCAGAAACACTTCCTTACTTCAATGTGAGGAAAACTTTCTTGACAAAACATGTGAAAATTCTTAATTCTGAAAAGGGAATGTTTTATAATGAAACCAACTGAAACAGAAGTTATTTTTTTTCACCTGTCCCAAAAAGCATGAGGAGTTGGAAATTTGGTAACAAACTCCACTAGAAATTGTTTTTCTAAAACTGAATAAATGTCAACTCTGCCTTAAGCCCAGTGAGTCATACCTTTTATCAATATTTATTTAACAATTTTATTTAGGTTTTTTTTGTTGGGACTATCTTTTTTCCTTTTTTATTCATTACTCATACTGCATTCTTCAAGCAATGAATTAATCCACACAGAACAGCTCAATAATGTCCAAAGTCCAAATAATGAAAAACAACTATTTGTGTTACTGTCAGAAATAAACATACGCAGAAACCACTCTCACAGAATTTCAGAGACCTATAGAACTGTTGTCTAAGCTACCTCAATACTCTTCTGAAGCAGACATGCATATACTCATAAATAAACTGAAGCCTCAATACCACAAACAGCCCAGATCCATATGTAAAAGTTTTACTCTCCAAAACAAAGTCCTCTCCCTGTGCTTACCTACTGTGACTTACTGAACATCACCTGCCCATGATGAAAGGCTTTCAGACTTGAAAAAAGCAGATTACATTGTATTAGGTATTTAAATGAAAGCTGGAAGCTGATCAGTTTAGGATTAAGTAATAATGAGAAACCTTTCAAGGTGCTTAATAACTGCTACATCAAACAAAAAAAAAAGAAAAAGAAAAAAACCCTACAAAACAAAACAAAACCCCCACAAACAAAAAACACCACCCAGTTACTATAAACACATCTCAGTAAGGAAACAAGAAGCTTCGGATCTTCTGTGGAGAAGTTTGGGATGAAATTTACAGAACGGGCAGCACAAAAGTCAAGTGGATACCAGGGACAAAGGATTACATGGAGAATAGGCACCAGTACATAGAGAAATGGTGTGATTTAGAAGACTTAGGTGGGAAATACAGAAACCCATATTCTTGCTCCTGCTCTGTAGCGAGAATTTTATATCTGCAAATGTGGCCGGTCCAGGTCTGATGTCCACATCTTTAAACAAAACAATGTCCGCCCGAGAAGTTACAGAAAGTACGAAATAACAGCTAGAGAAGATCCAAACAGACATAGTAATTCTCTTTTTGACAAGCTCAATAGAATGAGCTCTTCAAGGAATTATCAAGATCCTCCAATGTGCTTCTAACTGAAGGCTGAGGGGGACATATCAAGAAACAATAGCAGAAGCCAGAGCCTACTATTTACATATTTTCAGTACGACAAAAAAACCTCTTGAGCAAGAGTTGCTACATGCAGAATCAAATTGTTAAGAGATGAGAGGACTGTATCTGTCTGCTGAAGTCTTTCAGTGAAGTCCGACTGAATTCTGGATGCTCTCTTCTAAGTAGAAATTGCAGGCTCTGTGCTGGATAACCCAGGCAGGGATAAGCAGATAGCCATAAGGATACACAGGGAAGGAGTTCATTCCAGGCTTGCGCACTGAGAGGATATAAAGCACTACGAAGAAGTACTTAGAGAAGAGAGCCAATTCTCAGAATATGCAAAATCCCAAGAGATATAATTTGAGATAATTTGCTAAGTGACTGTCACCAGTGACAAGAGCAGAATTATACAGAGTTGTGTGTTTTTTCTACTCTTTATCAGTGATGTACTTGCTGCTCCTGGAACTTTATATGGGTTTCAGAGACATTCAGTGGTCAAAAAATATACTGCAACTCAGTGTTTTACTAAAAAAAAACAAAACAATGTCCGATACCTCTTAGCATAGTGAACACTATGAAGCATAAATGACATAAACAACGGATTAAGAAAACATTCTGTCTCTGCTTTCCAACATGAGATTTCATTTAGCAATACACCGAAGTTAGCAAAAAAAAAAAAAATTTTAAAGAGCAAACATCATCTCTCCCACAAAGAAAGACACGCATTTGTGCAAAATAAGAATTTGTTATCAATAGTTTTAAGCAACATAGGCTGCCAGCAGTACCTGGACTAGGGGGTTCTGTTGGGGACTGTCTGTGACTGGACAACTTCTATGATTAGGAAACCTTCCCTAATCACAGTAATGACGTTTTATACTACTAAACTAGATAAAAAGATCTCTTCTGATTCTACTTCTTCCTAGCATTCAGCTTGTACACATACAAAAATTCCATTCTCACCCTGCAATTTAATACCAGGACTTAGGGCAGACTCAACCATAACAAGCTGGCCACCTTTTAGGATTTCTCAACAGCTTGTAAGAATTTTAGCATTAAGAATCTATCAAGTTTGTAAAGCCAGAACTGCTTACATGTCTGTAAAGTCATATTCACATTGTGTTACTTTACTCATTGTCTGTATTCCGTGAGTTATATTCTCAATATATTCCTTTTAAAATACGGGAGGGGGTGGCTTGATTGACCATTTGGGTTTGAATTTCCTTAGGCACCCTTCCCAGTATTCTGCTCCTTGCCAGTTTACACAGGTTATGCAGAGGGGACTGGGGTGCGACTCCCTGGGCTACGCAAACGATGCAGTGGGAGGAGGCAGGGATGATACCACAGCAGTGACCAGGACCAGGACTGCTCCCAGGAGCCTCCAGTAGCCACCCACCCAGCCGCCGGTGGGCCCACTCCAGTAGCACTGGAGAGGAGGAGGAGGATGTTGACCCACCACTTGCAACAATCTAGCTGGAACACAGGAAAGCCCCATCCAGCTCCCTTCCATCGTGCCTTCAGTCTGTTTAGCTCCTCAACACAGATTGAGGAGTCACAGGTCTTTGCTCAAAAAACAACGAGGTCTTCTGGAATCGATTAATCTTGAGCCACTTTTTTTATTTGCCTTCCAGCTTTTTGGACTCTACCATACCTAATTAATACCTTCAAGGCTTTTTCTAGAAGGGCAAGTAAACATTTTGTTTTAAAAAGATGAAATAAAGTCACATTTCTAACGGATTAGCACAATTCTAGTAACTGATGTTTTAAAGTTAATGCTAAAAAACATAACAGTGAACATAAATACTGAGGTAAAGAGCTGAGTGTCCATTTCTGAATCAAAACTGTCCTCTCCCATCTTTGGAAGCTGAGGGTACATGTGGGTTTGTGAGCTCTGAACGTCTGCCTGGCAAACCTGGGTTCAGGTAAGGTTCAGAACAACAGTTCGTAGCACTAATAAGAAAACATCATTCCACTGAAAATCACCCTATTTTTGACATCATTACTATTAAACACTTATCTGTCAGGAGCACCATTTTAATAAAATAAAGGTAACTAACTCATTTGTTAGACAGTTTGTAACATGAAAACCAAACCAAATCCTGGAAAGAGGGAATAAACAATACAGGGAGAAAAGACACAAATTCACATGAGAAAAAACAGGCACAAGGTGCTTTTGTTTTGTTTTAAACTCTGTTGAGAGATTTCAGAAACACAGATATACCTGTATATAATCATACTGGTTTCAGTGTGGCCATTAGATAAAATGTTGGCGACTGCAAAAAAACGAACCCATGGCAGCGCTGATGACCAGACAAATAAAAGACGACCCAATTCTCCAACCTTTTGTACCTTGAAGAAATCTAATCTTGCAGGTATGTAAACTGAGAAAGAACAGATGGGTTTAAATTGTTAATCCAAAATAAACACTGGGAAATCATATGCTACTTTTCTAAGTTTGCCTGTTTGCATATATAGCAATCTTAATCAATACAGACAGCTTGTGTGTGTGCAGGCTCCAGCATCACACAGAACCATTGCAGGGAGATAAACTGGAAGAAAGCTGTTGACTTTACTTTTGTAAAGGTTTGGGGTTTTCTGTTGGTTTGTTGTTGTGAGGCTTTTTTTCTGGCTTCACATCATGAGTCAGTCCACAAAGATGTCTGGCATGTACCAAAACTTGGAGGATACTAAAACTAAAGAGATTATGGGAGCACCATAGCAGTGCAGTGAGGAATGAGGCAGCCTCTATCCCTGCCAGAAGCTACTCAACAGACTGACTGACAGGGGGAAGTTATCAGTCTTCTTCCTAAGAAAGCCTAACATTCAAATGACACTGTAGCTACATGAAATTAAGGAAGGCATTAGACCAATCCCAAAGTGGTCTCCGCATCTCTCAAGTGCTTTAAACAATGGGCAAAAAAACTCCTGTTGTTAGGAACTGAAACCCTTCAGCTGTGGCTATCTTCCTCTTCGTACTGTTGCTGTGTAATCAGGCAGAAACGATTTAAAGTAAAATGGAAACTTGGAAAGGTAGGTGACAAATAGGAATTTACCTAACTATTTAAAATTGTAATCCAACTTTGTTTGTTTTCTTCTACTTCACTGAAAAAAAAGAAAAAAAAAAACAGTGGTGAAAAAGTCACAGCTGTATTTTGGACTAGGTGCTATCTGAAGATCTCTTCCAACCCCTACAACTCTGTGTATTCTTCACAATAGCAGTGTTTTAATAAGTATTTGAAAGGCACCAAGCAGTTGTTTGTTGGGTGCCAGATAAACACACAGATTTTGCAGAAGGGTCATATTTGCCACATGTAAGCAAGACAGCTTAGTAGCAGCAAAATTACCCTGGAATTAGTAGAACTATTGCCAGTACAGTCAAGTCACGACAATCTAGGTAGCCTGCTCCAGAGACACACAGAGAGACTACACTGGATTCAATAAAGTGCCATTTTGTACCAGGAATAAGGCTTGATTCTGTTAGTGACAAATCTGACAGCACAGAACAGCTGGTTTGTTAATTTAAAGGTAAGTTTTGAAGAAGTCAATATGTCTTGAATTACAGAAAAGACCTAAGAAAGCTGAAGGAAGATTAAAGGGTCAGAAAGAATAGATGAGACAGGATATGCTTATTAGTAGGACAATGAAGCTGCGTATAAGCCAAAGGTCACGTATCCTTGCACATGTGCATTTTTCTAGATTTGAAGACAGCAAACTGAGAATAAGCATTTCTAAAGAAATATGCTGTAGTTCAATCCAGAATTTTTTTGTAGAATTGCTCAGATAAAATCCATAGTACCTCAGAGGTATACAGGTAGGCTATAATCTCCATTTGTTCCTAAAACTTACGGACCATCCTCTGTACATTTTAATTGCTTCAAGCGTAAAACTTGCACCTTGCAATATGGTACTGTTGGCTTCAGGGGCTGGTCTTTTGGGGTTGGTTTTTTTCGTTTGTTTGTTTTTGTGGTTAATTCTCATCTGATCACCTTACAAATACCTATTTTAAAATTGTACACCTCTTGCCACTTCACAAGCAGCCAGCATTGGTGTATGTTTACTTAATGGATGCTTAAGAAACACCAGATGCTCAGCTGTCTGTTTGGACACATGTATTATGAACTTCCAGTCAATCCCATCCCACTCTCACCTGCTCACATCGCAGAAATTCTGCTCCTGCAGCACACAGCCACACAGGTGGCAATATCTGAATTGCAGTGCAAGTCAGCTGCACGTGATCCTGCAGAAGTCTGGGAATACCAGCTCTCATTTTTGATTTCCCAGGGACCCAAACAGATCAGGCAACTGCTGATACGCTTCACTACAGAGTTTTAATGATCTGACAGAAGAATGAGACAGGTGAATTCAGTATAGCGGGAAATAATGACAGAGCTTTTTTACCCCTTTTTCCAGAAGCCCTTCGCATAAGGCTGCCACATGGCTCCTCAACCAAAAAGGTAGGAAAAACAAGGCTGGAGAAGAGATTGCACTGATTGAAAAGTAACGCTGGCCAATTTTTCCAGAACTACAGACCACTGTGACCTTTGCCAGTCACAGTGCAGTGGAGAGGTAGAAGCTTAAATGCCTAATGTATGAACAACAGATACATGAATTTAAGGTCATCTCATCCCACTCCTCACAAGACCTTCATCCAGAATAAACAGGTTTTGGGCACCTACAAGGGAGGTCCTAAACATGCAAGTATAAAAGCTACATTCAATTACAGTGCCTGTGAGCCTCACTGTCCCCATGTGCATCACATCTGCCTCCCTCAGATCTGGATGGGGTATTTTCTTGGGAAAAAACTAGCTGCATACAGACACAGCAGCAGCCCCATGTTCCTTCAGACCACTCTGAGCAAGGGAGGACCATGACACTTGGGCAGCCAGCAGCTGGTGCCCCAGAGAGGCAGACAGTTGGTAGGAGGCTTCCCAGGAGGACTGAGGTCCTGCTACAAGCAGAGGTAGACATATGTGTGATCTCAGCATGGGCTGAGGGCACAACTGCCAGCACAACTGGTGGGCTTGCAGACGATATTCCCAAATGTTCCAGCAGGCTTTGGTGGGTGCAGAAAGAACAGTCAAGGGGCCTCTCAGAGCAAGAACTTCCTGTTGCTGAACACAGAACTTGAATGTATACTCTAAGTCAAAATTTGATCTCCTGTGTTCAGAAATAAAAAGTGCCCTGATGCTTGGCACTGCCCAGCTGTTTACTAGCCTAAGCATAGGCTGCAAAACAGCCATTAAAAGCAAACTCCTACCCATTAGCATTTAATCACAGTCATGAATTATTTTGAGAAAGTGGTACTTCTCCACTCCCAGCAATTTCAGTAAAACGTATTATTTGATTTATTTTTTTTTGCACAGTGAAATGGGAGTGTGACTCCTGTTGTCAAACATTGTATGAAATTGCAGCAGTAACAGGGTAGAAAGATTTAGATTTCATTTTCTGAAGCAAAAGATAGATTGCTTGACTTCACCTGAACAATTCAGATATTGATTGAATACAATCAATACAATTTGAAAAATTTGTTAGACTAACCTATTGACCAACACCACTGATTCACAATAGGCAAGGACAGCAGGTGATGAACGCTGACCTTTTTCTTTTTATGACATTCACAGACAGAAAATGTTTTTTAAAATTGCTTGTCTGAAATAAAGTATCAAACAACATATGGCTAAATGTCAACTATTTCTAATTCAAACTTGCAAATGCTGCCAGTCTTCATATGTGGATCAATACCAGCCTGAAAGACAGCTATTACAGCACAAATAGAAGGATTACAGTAATAGCAAGAACAGATTAATTTATCTTACACAACAGATAATACTAAAACAAAACCCATAATGGATACAATTTTACAGCTAATAGAATAAAGACTCTTCTTCCTGGAGGATTGTGGGATACAGATAGCTATGGTTTCAAACAGTTGTTACATCAAAAATATTAACATAAAATCTGCATAATAGTTACTTTGGAAAATAAGAGATGTACGTCTCTTGCATGAGTGCTTTCCCATCATAGAAGCAGAAGTCTCATGCCACTTTGAACAGAACAAAGCCAGATCAAGCTGAGGAAAGCGAGGGAGGGGGAGGAGGAAGGGGAAGACTTTTTTTACTTTTCTTTCCTTCAGTAATAAAGCATTCAGGGTAGAGTGAACTCTGAAGCAACAGATCACCACAGTACACACTGAACAGAAGCAGTGAACTTAAAAATCGCAACAGCAGTGACCTTAATGAAAAGCTATTCAGAAAGGCTGCATTAGTTATGACTCCCTTCGGCTCATATTTAAAACTCTCCAAGTGAGTCAGGAGCGCCTCATATGATTATGAAATCTGAAGGAGGCAGAAGGACATCCTGGGTCAGACCAGCTGGGCTAGCGTCTGCCTCAGATGTGCCTGTGCAACGCACTTGGGGAACCACTACAGCAAAGAGGGCAAGTACATAAAGTTATTCTCTTCTTGGTCATATCTTCCCCCAGCCTCTGCAGAACTTCCCAGCTTAAAGCAACAAGTGGTTAATTGATTACTCAAACCAGCAGTAGCTCTGGCATATGCTAATTTCCTGCTAAGATGAAGCCAGCATTTTTACAGATGTACTTGGGTACATTAGTTTTAGGACCTTTCAGATTACCCCATGTCACAAAACGTATGCACAGCTCTCCTGGCAGAGAAGCTGGTGGAACCTGGAGTCTTTCAACACCAGATCCGCGTGTCAAAAGCAAGAGGTTGGTGAAAAGGGAAGCTATATGAAGCACGAATCAAACAAAATACACAAAATTCAAGAGTCAACCATGTCACAGACTTCCAGAGTTGTTTGGCCATTGCTACATCTCTACCTTTGAGAACTTCCCATTTGTAAAAGACCATTTGTCATAATAGGTGTCTATTACTGCTGCTATTCAGTTTAAAAAGCACATATTGCCACCAATACGAACATGGATCTAAAAGTTCAACACTGTCAGATCTACATTTCTTAAGTTTCAAATAAAAATTGCTACCAACTGAGAAATACATATTACAACAAAATAAATAACCATACCAAAACTTCTAAAGAACAGTTATCGTAAACATTCTTTAGCTTGTCAGGCACACCACCTAATACAAAATTTTTGTAGCAGGTATTGGTCATAACTGTGAGTCAGAAATGCTCAGAAGTTATGATTTGATAGATAGGCAAAGTCTCAGGAAAAAAAAAGCTCACTAGGAAAAATATTGAGCTAAACCGGGTTTTAAACTGGAAAGCTAACTTGAAAAGACAGATAACCAAAGATCATCTGCAAAGTGTGAAAAAAAAATTCTGTTTATTTATGTTTTATTCTGTTTCACTTTGCTTTTTTTCACAGTGCTATTAACAGTATAATATCCAATAATCTCTGTGCTTTTGAGACAAGAAAATAAGTGATCACTCATGTTTGATTTGGAAGTTATGTTAGAGCTCTCTAAAAGCTGGACAGTGACATCCATAACAAGGAGTTAAGTTGCCATTGTAACCAAGACCTTTGTTCAAGTACTGTTTAAATATAGTGAAAGGAAACAAGATTTTTTAAAAATTTAATTTACAAGCTACATTTAAGTCTTCTACATAACACAATATATCAGCGAAGGACAAAACCTTTCCCTGAGACTTCATGGCTGTTTTATGTTTGTTTTGTCATGGTGTGGTTGTTGTTGGTTTTGTTTGATTGTTTTCTAAACATTTCCATTTGTTTTTAACCATTTCAGCTGTAACTCTTCTGGTTGTACAAACAGTTCCTGGACAGGGAAGTCTCACTAAGAGAAAGCAAAAATGTTGAGTGGCAGAACACACCAATATTTATTAAGAGTATGAAGCTAGGTATTACTGATGGCAAAGCTATCAGTGATTCTTAGCACTGTTATGACAGTGAAATGTCATAGAAATAACAAGGAAATAAGAAATTAATTTATACAAAATACTGAGAGTGACGCTTTCCTGCTAAGAAATACAGTGTTCAGGACTTTCATGCCAAAGTTATAAATCAATAAACAAAACTACACCAGAATACTGTAATCAGTTTCCCAGTATTCAGTTCTACAGGAGGTAATCTGCATCCCTGCCCCACACCTGGCACCGGGTTTCTCCATGTAATGTTACTTGAATTTCTGTCTTTATTTTTTGAAAGTTTCTATTCAAGTCCCTCTTGGCCCATAGGAAGTTGATACTGTGGAAGATTATTACACCCCATACCTGCAGGAGCAGCCACCAAGAATTAGGTTGGAAAGTTTCAATTTCCTCCATTTCTGGGACAGCTCCTCTGACCTAGCAAGGAAGCTGACAATAATAAGGAGAAGTGTATTTTGTTTGTTGAGAAACCTACTTTGGCTTTTTAGTCCACATATTGTTGTCAGACATTTGTTTCAAGTAATCAGATTTGGGGAGATGACATTATTTTTTCTTGTGGCATTCAGTAAAGCCAAATCCCCAGTCCTGACTGAGGCCATCAGATGAGCTCTACTTATCCCACATGTGATGGTCTATACAGGAGAAACCGGGAACATGCTTTTTGGTCTTGTTTGTGGAGTTTCTTACCTTGGCCAGGTGAGCTCAGGCTATAGCCCATCAAAACACTGACGTGAACAGAGGTTATCAGCTCCAAGAGGTAAAATTCAGAACAGAACCTGGTCTGTCATCATCACTACTTTTTATATTTGTAGAATTATCTTGTTCTGTCTGAAAGCAGATGCCCAAGTGCAAGATGTTATGCACAGCGTGCATTCAAACTCGCTATAGCACCATGGAGATGTCAAGATTCAATCGTGCCCTCTGAAACCCACAGGTCCTCTCTAGGTTTCCCAGAATTTTCTCATGAATAACAATAATACTGAATGAAAACCCCTTTAACAATAGAAGCTATTACACTCTTCATGCACCTTTCTGACAAAAAGACATCAGAATAAAGCTATGAAAAAGTCAGTTATTTCAACAGCTGAAACACATAAAAGGAACATTTTAATAGCTCACTGTGTAAATTCAAATAGCAATGCTCAAACAGTCTTAGAAGAATAAGATGTTAGCTTTGTTCAACAATGTTTTCTTCAAATTTTTTTAAGTATTTGAAGAATTAGTGTTCCATGAAATCATTCGAAAAGTGTGTTGCCGCACAAGTCATTTACCCGGTTAATATTACAAACCTCCATCCTGTTGAGTTCCCCTCTTACAAATTTGCTGATGTGTTCAAAAGGTGTATGTTAAATGTAAGCACATAATATGGGGAACATATTTACAAAAAACCTCCAAGCCAATGTTGTTGTGCTTAAAGAAAATCAGGATTGTGGTCATGAAAGTCTGTAGCCAAAATGAAATTCCCCAGAACAGTTAGATATCTAAACAGAGAGAGAAGAGTCCTAGTTCTATGAAGCAGTAATAGAATGGATGTAGTATAATTGAAGAAAAGCGATGACAAAGTTAACAACTCCGTACATTGTGAGCTATCCAGAGCTCTTATCATCCCTGCAGGAGAGTATAGTGATTCCCTAAACAAGGGCTTGCTTTGCAAGTGAAGAAAATGAGAATTAAAAAATTTGTACATTATCTGTCTGATGGTCTACTTCCCCAGCCACAATAACTCAGCTTTGCTCTTGATTTATGCAAACAGAGCTGTTACATATGTGAACATTTTCACTCCAGCTGCTGCACTACCATTTCTGAAGTGAAAAATTATAGAGTCTTCAGCCATCTCCTGAACTGCTCAGGTCAGTAACTGAAAAAAATACTATATCAAAATGAGTCCTTAAAGAGGATTCAGGAAATAAACAAGTCAATCCACATCACCATGCATGGACAATCTAGACATCAAGCCACATGCTTAATTTTGCACAATATAAATTAGCTGCTAAGAAAACTGTCCCCATGTAACTTGTGTATCTTGGTCTGTTCTGCCCAGGTTATCCTGTGGAAAACGAACTATTATCTTACTGCTAAGAAGGTAGGGGTACACTCATTGCAACATAGGATTTATTCCCTGATATTGGAAAACATCAGTTCATCTGCTCTCATTTTTATGCCTGCAGTATGGTTTCATTTAAGAGCAGTAATGGGATTGTTCAGCAAACCATCCCATCATCCACACTAATTCATGTTGGCTTGGATCAACCAGCAATTTTGATGCATGTTTACTGTATTCCTTCAGAGGAAACTAAACTATAATCTCTTCTCCAGCTATACACAATATGTTTCAATCCCAAGGGGGAAAAAACATTTGAACAAGCATCCAGTCCTTTGGAACACATAAACTACTGATTTCCTTTTTATGCAGTTCAAGACAAGTATCAAAGCGATGAAGCCAGAAGAGCCACCACTGCAGAACATCGATTACAGACTATTTCACAAAGATTTAGCTGCAATCTATTATTAACACTACCTAAGAAAACATCTAGAAATACCAGTTTCAGTAGGAAGACAGTATTTTACAATGGTGTCTGACACTAAGCCTAAAACCAAGAAATGTTAAATAGTGCAACATCTACAAGACCATTTTTCATGTCCATCCTCTTCAATTAATATGAATTAGGCCTTCTTGCACTCATTTCATCTACTAACTGTAATAACCAATTAGACCCTTGGAAGTTTACTCAGCAAATATTTAATGGTGTCGGTCATCATTACATAGATCAAACAGTTACATTAACCTTGTACATCAGGTCAGCAACATGTTTGAAAAGCTTGTCATCCGCTCTGATCATTAATACCTCAAACCCTTAACAACTTCTCCATACATCACAAGTCCAGGGTCAGGAAGTTAATCACACGTATCAGCATTCTCAAGCATACAATTGAGAGAG
Source organism: Thinocorus orbignyianus (assembly GCA_013400375.1). Lineage (NCBI taxonomy): Eukaryota > Metazoa > Chordata > Aves > Ciconiiformes > Thinocoridae > Thinocorus > Thinocorus orbignyianus. The sequence goes on from VXBW01007109.1 coordinate 443,875, forward strand.
AAGAAAAGCATAGTAATAGAGAATGATAGAAGGAGCCAACGTTCTAATAAATGAAATTAAGGGTGAAGTAGACTATAGGAGAACCACAGATGCTATTTAAGTGCATCAGAACTGGCATTGCTGAGACCTATGCAAATGTTTTATTCGTGTAAACCTCAGTAACAAAACAAAGTAAGTGAGTTAGAGGTATAGGAAGTGGGTGGGGAAGTAATCCTTGAAGTAGATTGAAAAGGCTGTAATCATATGTGTTTGGAGATATACTCTGATCCACTTATTTTACCAGAAGCTGTTAATTAGAATGCCAATTTCTAAACTCGTACGAATGGCTGGTTATAGTTTTTTATGCTTTTGGGGCTCATATCCTGTAACAGTATTACTGTAGGACCTTCCATATTTTTCATATAGCACTATGTTTTATCATCCAGTTTTTAAAGTCTTTCACCCTAACCCTCCCCATTTATTTTATGTGATCATGGAAAAGTAGTAGGATTTTTTCTATGAAAAGTGTGAGGTTTATTCATTTAATAAAAAAAAAAAGTAAGTAACATAAGTGATTTCTACTGTCTCGTTCTCCCGTATCATTCCACTTGCTTTCAACCATTTTTTCTTTTCACACATTGCCATATATCACTAGGTTCCCAAAAACAGTTTAGCTCAAAATGAATCATGAAACTTGCAACCTTTGTGGGCAAGAAAGAAAAAAATACTTATCAACTTCCTTATAAATAAAAGAAAAAGCAGTTGAGAGCAAACAGGCAGAAGTAACTGATGCACATGTAGACAAACGCATTGATATCTAGGTTTTGAAAGACTGAAACAATACAAACTTAAAAGCTCCTCTGTACTTGTTATTAAATCCTGTACACCTGCACAACTTCATGTCTTGAGTTTGCCTTGCATAATAACTGCTCCATGTACTTTCACATGTCATAGAAGGCAACAATGATCGATTAATAGAAAGAGGATCCTTCATCAGTGAGTTCCACATAACACAAGCAAACTCTCACATTGTCAGAAGTGTGAACTGCACAATCATTTCCCCCCGTACGCTGAATTCCAGTGCAACAAACAAAAAGGAACCAAGACGGAAATATCCTCATGGCACTGCTAACGAGACCTGTAGCAGGGCTAGTTGCTTCTGAAGTAAATATCAGCAACCTTACACAAGGGAAAAATCATTAGCTAAGTAAGGCTCACCAAGTAAACTTCGTACTTTTTATGAAACTAAATAGATTAATGGGAATGCCATGGGTTTTAGTTTTCCTTCTTCATTATTATGTTTGATGTAAGTTCTCTTGGCAAGTCTAGAAAGGGCAGTGATTAATAACCATGGTCTTTTCTGATAGATTAGTTCTTACCAGAAACAAACTCCTTGAGTAAGTTGATTCAGCAACCTGCATGAGCCATTGCAAATTATTCATACATACAAGATCAATTTTCTTTTTTATTGCTGCTCTTAATTTTCTCAATAAGACATCTTGTTATAATTGATCATATTTAGATAATAATTCCTTCCAATTGAATTATCCTTGAGTACAAGGCTTATTTTCATTTAATTTAATATATTAAACCTCAAAGAATCAGAAGTCCAGAACGGGATGATGAGAGCAACAGTGACGTGAAAGAAACCTGTAATTAAAAAAACCCAAACAATCTAGTCAACACTTTCAGGAGATGCCATTTCCACTTGTCAGAACTGTTGTGAACAATGCTGCATTGATTGTTTTAGCATTAATGCTGGGTTCCCTCCGCAACCAGCTAAACTATTCATGCCTACTCTCACTGCTGATGAGGCAGTCAGGTAGATTTAATAGCACACCATCTGTCTGTCTGAACAAGTTGCAGTGGTAATGCTACTAAAGCTTAAAAAGAGCTATTTGCACAGAAATCAGGGCTGCAGAGAGTAAATAAAAGCTTATGAAGCTAAACTGTAAACAAAGCAGATTTTCAATTAAGTTGTATTCCTAATGAAGCATGTGATATTTCAAATGTAAGGACACTTTCCCCTTATCTATACCCCTTCTTCATTTTCCAGTATCACAGATGCAAAAATTCTTTGAATAACATCTTCAGAAAATAAATCTATTAAACCTTGAGATCACCAAAGGAAGAACGACATGAGCATGCATCAACAAAGATCAACTTCTCAAGGCATGACCAGAGAATCTAAAGACATCTTTAAGCCCTTTCTCTAACCTGAGGGTTTGGATTTTTCAGTTTGTCTTGAAAAATACTTTCAGGTGGTAGGGGTGGAAAAGAAAAATAAATAGAGAAAAGCATAGTAGGTCAAACAGTCGTTTCAGTAGACAGAGTTATTAATCTTTGGTAGTTTTGATAAAGAACACTAAGCATGAAGTAAACAGCCTTAGTACATAATTTGTAGAGAAATGATGAAAATGCAGGCGTTAATTTTGCTTTTTCCCAGCAAGTCAGGCACATTTTTGTTTTCAATGTCTTTATTCTTGACTAAACACAACAGAAATCTGTGTCTTTAGATCATTTGGGAAAATATATTTGTGTTCTTCATACCATCCAGTGTAAGTTTCTTCAGGAAGCCTAAGGCAAAAGATGAGAAGTAAGAGGATGATGAGGGCTTTTCTAAGTTTGAAGACATTCATATTTTAGTCAAGGAGAAGAAAGTGATGTGCAATTCAATTTCTTGTAACCAGTGGGTTACAGGCAATGCTGCAGGGCTGAATGAACATCATGCTTATGACTACACTCTACATACCGATTTTGGTGTCATCCCAAAGGATTATCTACAATCACATAGATTACGGGGGGCTTAAAAGGAATTAACGGATTTTATATGTTTTTGTACTGATCCTTTGTTCTATTTGGTTAATGTGAAACGTTATCCCACTGCTGACCTCCAACTGTATACAGCTATGGGTCCCTTTTGGTTTGCATTTTAGTTATTTGCAGAGGTGTATAAACTTCAGGTGTTTTTCACTAGTAATAAGAGGTCCAAATTGCTTGATTTGTAGAATTTTCTCAATCAGGTAGACTTAGGTTATTTTATCTTATTGTATATTAAGTTACCATAATATAGTTTATACAAAATAAACTTCATGCCAAAAATGTGATATTTCAAATTATACAAGTCTCAATCTAACACCACTTTGAAGACCATAAACTTCCTCACCAGTATTTTTCCCACATGTATAACATGACTTTGCCTTGAGTTACAAGAAAGAGTATCTTTTTTTTTTCCCTTGACAGGCTTTTCACTGAGAACGTAAGAGGAAAATTAAAAAAGTCACTCATCCGTAAATACTGCTTCTCAAATCAGCTTGTAGGATTTCAGATTAAACTTCTTAATTAAAAAAAAAAATATACAGATATAGATCCTTCTAGAGTGACGCAAGTTGGGAGGGCTTGTAAAGCAATAGCTAGAAAATACATTAGCTTCCCTTCTACATCCACATCCTGTCTAGGCATCTGCCCCTGAGAACCGAGAGCTCAGTCAGAGAGCTACATGAACAGTCACCACCAAAGCCAGCTTTTTACAACAGCTTACAGATATTCCCTCCTGCCTTACTTTTCACTTTCTCTAAAATAGACATCCATCCCCTCTCAGACCACCCTTGCTTTCTTTTTCTCAGTCCTCTCAAGGCTCTTGCCAAGATCTCTGCTTTCCACCTTTTCCTCCCACTCCTGTATCTTTTTGAGCAGACACTTATTGTCAGTCACCCGTCTCTCTGATGACTCTTCTGCCTTGGTTTCACAAGGTATCTCTACCTTGTCTTCTCCTCTGACAGCCTTTAAATTGATTTGTATGGAAATGGCTAGAGTTTATGAGCGGTGCACCTGGGTGAGAAGGCTTTTCCCTCTCACTCCCTTGGCAAGCATGCAAGAAAGTAATCAGCTGGGCTTAACGAGGCCAGTTTGCTCAGCTGCATCAGGCCACTGTTCCCCATGCTGCCATGGAAACGATGGACAAAACCAGGATTCAGGCATATTTTATTCAGCAGGCTGTTTATATTTTGCACCTTTTCTGTCCATGAGGCTGGTTGCTAATGCAGCCTTTCTAGCTTCAGAGATTTTTGCAGGGAACATTTGTTATGCTCTTTCATCCTCTTCTCTGCAGATAGGTACTGAACCACAGACTGGCTTTCATATCCATATACATGCACACACAGAGCGTACTGAGCAACTAAAACCCATTGCCGCTAACACTGAATAAGTGGTTGGATCAGATGTTAACAGGTAAACAAGAGGTTACTTTTTTCCCCACAGCGTACCAGAAAAGGCATGCTGCTTCAGACCAAGAACTGCGTCTACCCTGATTAGAAGCAGAAACCAGCATGCTGAAAGTCTTATGGGAAAGCTGGTAAAATACTCATGAGAAGTTGCTGCCAAGTCACACGAGGAACTCCTGTAAAGTTTCCATTGGGAACTATGACTATACATTTGCTTTCTTCCTTTCTCCATGGTAGCTCTAAAGTTCAGATTTTATTACCACATTGAATCAACATTCCCCTGACAAACACTGACAAGGTAAAAATTGAGTATTTACAACCATTTTCTGAAAACGCTAGCATTCAGCAACTTTGACACTTTTTCTCACTTTGTTTACCTAGAATCTGATGGAATTGTCTTAGATTTCATATTAATGCAAAATCTGGATTAATATTGTAAGTAAAAGCTTTAAGTTTTGAGTGCTGCACATGAAATATTGTAAAGACTTTACTTTTCATATCTTCCTAACAAATTTGTGTACAGAGTGGACTGAGTAGGAAAATCTAAAATGCGTTATTAATTTAACAGTGCTTTTGTTCAAGATCCAGCAATACAGGCTGGTGCTACTCAACTCAGGAATCAGCTTCCCAGGCAAGCTCTCCCCCAAAATAGTTTAAAGGAGAGGGAAAAAGAGTACCAGAAAAGTCTCATCCTCTTTCTTGACTTTCTTTTAAATTCAGCAGCTACATAACCTGAGTAAGAAAGGGTTGTATCCCTTTCCCTAACCTCTCTGTCCTATATTGTCACCTCTTCCACTGCAGCTTGCCAAGAGAGACTTGACAAACACCAGTTACACCTGTTGTGCACTGAAGTAATAAAAAACATTAGCAAATGTTAGCATCACCAAATTTTCATTGGAATGCTTACATGTGAGGATTGCGACACACATCTGTCTCGAGTAACCACCTTTATTACCTGCAGTTAACTATTTGCCTCCTAAAAAAATGTTTTGTGATAGAAGGACACTGACAGTAAGCACTCTGTGTAGTAGGTAGGGAAAAATCAGAGGGTTTGTTAGCCTGGATTTAAGTGGGAAACAAACACAGCTGCATAACCATCTGTAGAAGCAGGGCTTCTCTTGGAATCAAACAGATTGCTTTCCACACTTGAATTTATCTTTCTTACTACAGTCAGATACTAAGTTGGAGAGTTTAGCTGTAACTTTTAATAGGACAAGGTTATCTAAAAATATTCTTTTGATGAAAAGTTAAATGTGATAAAACCAGAAGGTTTGAAGGTGAAGAGTTAAACCTGTTGTACTCTGTTCCAACACCAAACAGGAAAGCAAATCTCAAAACAAAAAAACCCAACTTCTTTAGGGTTTGCCACTGCTTCTTTGGCTTTTTTTTTTTTTTTAAAGTCAGCAGGTCTCTTACTGACATCTTCAGCTGTCTTACAGAGCTTTTGTGTCATTTGATGACTAGTGCAGCCTATCATTACCCCAAAAGCTGAAAGATTGATATGACTCCTTTTGTCAAAATCCAAGGCAATAAAAAATTCCTGGACTTTCAGGAAAAGTAAAGGAATTTCTAAAGTTTATTGGGTTTTTTTGTTGGTTTGGTTTTTGTGGGTTTGTTGGGGTTTTTTCGGTTGATTTTCATTCCCTCCCCCCAGTACTGCTGCTACATATTTTCTTTATCTATGGAGGAAAGGTTGTTTTCATAATTAGATATTGTCCCCAAGGTGCACCTGAGTTGCTAGTTCTCCCCCAAATAAGTGAGATTATTTATTTCCATCTAGTAAGGCAGTTCAGGCAAATCAATACTAGAAGTTCAGTTCTCAGTCTATAATTATACCTACTCGCAATATTACTTGTGAATACATACACTGGTATGCACAAGGCCATGGCAATCCAAATCTCTTGAAATTGATACACACTTTTATTTTTGAACACTTTCACGACCAGCTAATTTTTCCCTGCACAACAATGCACCTTGATTGTTTTATGTTAAACAAAACCAGCTGCTATTCCTTGAATTTCTGCTTGACACCAGAAACCAGTTAGACATGAAATACAGAAACGCCCATTGAGGACCTGAAAATGAAGATGTATCTCAGTTATTTTCTTGTTAAATTATGTTGTCCTGAGCTGATACAACTGCTGGTAAGGAATAGTTATCTCTACAATTACACAAATAAAGTGTGCATTTATTACTCTCAAGAAAACATGGTGTATATGCTTATATTTCCTGCAAGACTCACCCAGTTTGGTTGCCTGCATTAAGCTTATAACAGGTGAGAAAAATGCTAAGAAAAGGAAGTTTGTCGTGCCTGCATTATATCTGCAAATGTTTAGGAAGATACTTTCGTTACATAACTCAATTTCCTTTATATAGTAGCACCAGAAGTCAATGAGAAAACATTTGGGCCAAGCCTGCAGTTCTTACTTCCTGAAGAGTTTAAAAACTGAATGCTTGCATGTTTCTCCCTTTTAAAAATAATTTCTGAAGGTCAGCAGTGACTGCTGGAAGAAGATTCTGCATCACCCTGGAAAACTACAAAAAAAAAGATGGAATGTGTCAGCACTAATACCAACTGGACTCAGTACAGCCAAAAGAAAAAAAATACAGCTAGATGAGCAGAAATATATATGGAATATATGTCCTGCACTTACACTTGATACGCATATTCCAAAGGATGCAATTAAAGAACAAGACAACCACACTAATTAAAGTGAAAATGCAGAGATCACATTGGCAAAAGAGGGAGAAAAATTAACTTGGCCTGAATGACACTCAAAATACTGAAGCAGCTACTAATAGGAAGGATGGCTTGTGCCTGCAGCAGAAGGTGCACAGCATGTGTGCTTTGTTGTTAGCTACAGTGATGAATCCTGGATACAGATAAAACAAATAGGAAAATCACTCAAAAATAAGGCAGAGAATGCAGGGATGATGCCAGAGGATGGAAGACAACTTGAGTATTTAGCAAAGAAAGAGGTTAAAGCAGTTTATGCGAAGAGAAAGGAGTTCATTTTCCAAAACTACATTTTTTGGGTGTAATGCAAGAAGGTGCAATAGAGTAGACACAAAAAAGTCTCCATGTTCAGCTACCAGTTTTCCATGCAACGAAACACATGAAATTGGTTGGGTGAGATGCCTTAGATTCATCAGAGGAGTGAAGTTTCTCCTTAAAGTGAAGCCCAGAAAAAAAAAAATTTCCAAAATAGCCTGCATCTTAAGACAAGCAAAAAGGTAGTTAAGGAGTTAAGTTCCACCTAACTTTGTAGAAAGGTCTTGGTACTGAATGATTACAAGAGAAAGTTGTCTGGACTTTGACAGAACCATTTTGTCAAAGCAGGAATCCTGCAACACCTGCACACAGGAAGAGTAGGTATTCAGCAACAGCAACATCTAGCAACACTGAACCTTACAACAATCAGAGGAACTGACTTAGAATGCATTTTGGAGGATGCTGCTTACCATTGTGATCTCCAATTTCACCTAGGGAAGAGATGTGCAAAAAGTAGGGAGTTGAGAAGGGGGAAAAAGACCAAACAATTTTGAAGCAACAGGAACAATTCTTTTACTGTTTTTCCTGTAAGTCTCACTTCACAAAAATACAACCACCAGAAGCTAAAAGTTATGAATGTTGTGGTCCAGAACGCAGAAACTTTCAACCAAAATAACAGAACAAAGTTAGCAACAGCATCCAAATATTGTTGCCTGCAGCCCACTATCTTGTCTCTCATTTGGCTTTTCACAAGCCTTACAAAAAGTAGTTGAATTGCTTTTTCGCAAGACCAGCTATTACTTGGTTAGTACATCTCAACTTCTGGGTAAGCACAAAGGCAAAAATGGTACATAAGGCTTTAAGCCTTCAGGCATGTTGCCAACTCCTTTGAGTAGACATTATTACCGCTAATAATTTTAACAGCAGTTACCCTGGACTTGCAATTTGGTAGAACTAGCTGTCCTGCTGCGCTACAATTACAGGTAGCACTTAAATGATAGTGCATATAATAGATATAAATAAATCAACAGAACTTATTTCATAGTTGATTTCCTGTATGTTCACATTCTTCTCCTGCAAACTTTATTTACCTTACATCTAGTAACACGTATATTTCAATTTTAAGTGCAGATGTGCAAGATGACTATTTTTAAATAACTTGCAGCAGCTGAAGCTCCTTGCCTTCTTCCCTCCGCAGTCTGCCCCACTTTGTCCAACAAGCCCTGTGAATACCAGTATAGATTATGGTAATAGTTTAGGCTTGTTTCTGATGGATGTACGGAACTAGGTATAACCAGAGAAATAGCTAAAGAAATACATGAACTAGACTAGAAAGAAAAAAGTTGAAGCCTCTTTAAGAATAGTTCTGTGGCTTATTCAGTCTCCTCAGGTGCAACATTAGGAGGCTAAAGTATAGAAACCCCCACATATCTTGCACCAAGCACCATCAAATCCATGAAAGACTTTCTGACATCCCAGTAAAAGGATAATGAAAAAAAACAAAAAGAAATATCTAGACTGGTAACTCATAGCCAGTGACAAATCAAGTATCACAGCTCTGAAGCTTTTATGTCATAGAACTCATCATATACAACCACTATTGAACTAGAATAGAGACTATAATCCTGGCTTTTTTCCCCACAAAGGCTGCTGAGCTACTAACTCTTTGCAGACAAGCTCCACTCCCCTTTGTCATGTTTCTGTGGCAAGCACAGAAGCCCCACAGAATATGGGGATGACTCCAGTCTGACTTAGTTTTCTGAACACCAAGCCAGAGCTTTTCCTAATGTAAAGTTCTTCTCCTTCATAATGCTCCTTTCAATTGCCTCCCCACTATGAGTCCTCATGAGCTCTCAGTGAAGTTTTACCAGAGCTGACAGTGGGAATAGTCAGAGAAAGACTTCAGGGTTTTATCAAAAGCTAGGGCATGTACAGTGCACAGCCAAGCTACAGGAACAGAAGTCCTTAACAGCATATTGATCGCTAACACCTCCAGCCTTCATATCCATGGGAGCTACAGAGGGGGAGAGCCATTTATGCCATAGGGTTACTCTAAAAGGGTTGTGACAGCTGCAGAATTAGGCCCAACACACTGCAGGCACAGGATATCAGCCATGCTGAACTATGTGCGGCATCCTCTGCAGCAAGTCATGTCTCCAACATTATGTATCACACCAGCTAGAGCATGGTGCAAAAGCTGCAATAACTCAACCTCATGGCAGTTAAGTCATTAACAGAAGCAAAACAAAAAATTGTCTCTTTACAGAAAGCCACATTCTCTCGCAAGAGAAAAAAAAAAACTAAACATCATAGGAAGTTATGGAGAAAATAGACTTGATACGAAAGCAACATCAGCTGTTTTCCAGAAATATATCCAGCAACTACAGTACCATTACACTTGACCAAGGGCACTGTGTCACAGATGCTAAAAAAAATAAAGTATGTATATATTCCCATTGTTCTAGCATATCAAAGGAGTAAACCAGAGATAAAAAACAGTTCTTATGCAATAGCTTCCTAAGCCCTGTACTTTCACATATTATCACACACAAATATTAGGAAGATCCTTACAGAAGACTACTACATGCCCACCACAGACATAGGGGATAATTTCCACTGGTTGTACAGCTGTGCAGAGTGAATTAGTCCTCTTCAGACTGCTAATTCATCTTAAATAAGAAAAACATGCAAGAGCTGATTCAAAGCATATTCACAGCAGTAAGCCTCAAACAGCATCAATTTTGCTTCAAAAAGAAAATACACACCCATCTTTCTGGACCTTTGCTAGTAGAACTTCACTAGTCAATGGGAAAGGCAGTAGAGTACAGCCAGGAGTCAGCTACTCAGGGAAATCCTTTCCAAAGCTCAGAAGAGATTTGTTATTTGAAGGGTTTACAACACTAGCATTTGACCCAACACAGAGAGTACAGAGATATACTTGAAGCCCTGAGGTATTTCCCAAATACCAGTGGCAAAGTCCTGGAGAACAAAGCACCACCACCTGCCTCCAGCCAGAAGAAAGTGATACTTTGGGTGAGTACTTTCATGAACTAACAGTAGATTGGTCATATAATCTCTTTAAGAGATGCTGCACAAATGTCAAGAAATGTGCTAATAAAGGAGAGAATTGTGTCAGAAAAGGAGAAGAGGGAGGGAAAGACGTGACATACCATACTTTTCCCTCTGAATTTCAATTTTTGTTTGACTGCATATTTCAAGGAATCACTGTGCAGTACAAAGATCTGTACAATACTAGAAAGCCTCACATAAGAATGAAGTCTTGCATTTTCTGCACACTCAGCACCAGGTCCTCAAGCAGCAGTTGTTATAGCAACTAGTCTTCAAAAATCTTACTACTGTTCTGCGCTCCAGGGAAGATGTTACCCCGCACAAGAATGATTTGGTGAGAACATTTCATGTTATTCTAACACACATCTAAGTAAGACAGAGGTTAGTGTATATAAACATGTGACACCACACACAACTGTTTTCTCTTGATTTTCTTTTGTTTAATCTTACAACAGTGTTTTCAGGTCTTCTTGCTCTTTACCTACCAGTTCTTTAAACAAGATAATAAATTAGAATACATACTTAACAGACATACTAGGCTAACTGCAGCAAGTACATGCAAATCAATTTTACAAAGGTCAGCATCAAAATCCACATTCTTTTCTTCAGCCCCTGGCTGCGCTTCTTCCTATCTCAGCATCCTAGCCCATTTCTTCATTAGACCCTATTCCACAGCCATCCCAGTCCTACCAGAGCAAGAGCCTGACAGTGAAAAGTTACCTACCATTGGAGGTGCATAAGCTCCAGGAGACAGATCAAGCAGTCCTTCATCCTCAGCCAGGGAGGCAAAAGCACTGTCCACTGAGAGCAGGCCCATGTCCGTGCACAGACAGATCCTGCTCTCCCCAGCATCTTCACCAACACTCCCAGGAAGGCGATGGTGTGTCATGGCCAGAAGAGGTACCTTATGGAGCAGGGCAAGGCAGGAGACCGGTTGGAGGCACAGCTCGAGCTGTGCTGCAAGCAAGGAACACAGAATGGTTGCAGCAGGCTGGAAGCAGAGATCTCCTGGTATCAGTTAACAGTCCCCAGGGTGTTTTCTCAGCCAAAACAATACAACTTCTCCCAAAGCGCTAGCAAGGTCTGTCTCACACTTGATCAACAGCTTATTGAAGTGTTAAGACAGTATTAGGCTCAACATAAGCAATGTTACAGGAGGTCAACAGGTACATCTAGGGAGGTGGGACTTAGCTGTCGCTTCCACAGGTCCTCCTGCATCACTGTCAGGTTTTGAGGGTTTTGTTGGGTATTTTTTGGTGGTTCTTTTTTTAACTTGTCTCTTCTGGTGGTTTTTGGGGGGTTTGGGGTTTTTTAACAGTAAGGAGCCATAGATCCACCCCATCTAGCATATGAACTCAGGAAAATACAGCTGCTATTTTACTTCCTTAATTCATATCAGAAATGCAGGGAGTTTTCACATTACATATAAATCTGTTCACATAACTACTGCTACCGCATCCAAACCTCTTATTAGGGGCATCATGACAGTTTAAAATGGAGGGAAAATGAGTTGCTTTTAAGTAGAAGAACAAAGAGCTTTTTGTCCATATGCATCCCTGTTGTTACTAGACCTTGAAGTGACTGCCATATCACACATAGCAAATAATATGCCAACACAACTCGACCCAGGCTGCATTGATACACATTCACCACATACAACGAATTCCCAGATTGGGCTCAATCTTGATTTGCATCACACCTGCCATCCAGTTACACAACTCGTGGGTAGCAGTAGCTGTCCCACTGATATGATAGAGGTGTGTGTTAGAAGACATTTTTTGAGTTGTGCTCACAGAAGTGGGCATGGCATTGCTCAAGATACTCAAGTTTGCCAGGGGTGGTGGTTGAAGACACAGTGCCCCAACAGCTGAGTTGATTTTTTTTTTCCCCCCTCACTATGGTGGTGCTCATGAATGTGGTGCAGGAACCACATTCTGTTGAAATTATTGGCATACCCTCATCACAGAACTATGCTTCAGTTGCACCTATTTCTGCCAAATCAAGTCTATTTAGACTTAAAGTTTTCCATGCCAGCACACTGCCTCAGGCACATTTCTTTCACAAACTTTCAAGCTTGACTGGTTTAGCTACTTCTAAGAATAAGATGTAAAGAAAAATATACACGTTGCTCAATTCAAAAACAAATACTTCAGTTCTTCCCCCAAATAAAACACCCTTAACACCAATACACAGGGCAGAAGTAGATTCAAGTCTTGTTGTATGGGGAAAGAACACAATATAATCCCATAAATGTAGAGTTTAGCTGCCAGTGTAATTTTGAAAGTTATCTTCAAATAATTTCAAAACAAGTTCAAAAGTGCTCTCCAAAGAGAGTGGAAAGAGATCGTGGGAGCATCCATCATTCTCATAGGTGAATCCAACCCAAACCACAACAAACCTTAATACTGCTTTTATATGGGAATAGAACTCTTAGTCACAATTCTCAAAACTATTTGTAGTGTTTTACACATGATTGAATGTCAGTGTTAATATACGCAGCCCAACTATAACGATTATGTAAGTCATAATTTTATTGCTTTCCTCCTAAAAGCCATTGCCTTGACATGAAAGTTCTCTCTTTTCGTGAGCAGCCTACTTCATTCCATGTTGACGCTTACCAAGAGCTGAATGCAGTATTTAAGCATGCTTTTGAATGTGTGTTTCCTGTAGCTTGCCTTGTTAGCATCCCAGTAAATTTAAGAGACTGGCATGCTTTAGAAAGCTTCCCCTGCAACCTCTCAAAATAGACTAACTTCAAAACACACAGTGGTATCCTCTACCCCTCACTGTGCCACAACAACATGGGAGCCAAAAGCTCAGACAGCCTTAATTCCTGCCAGCATCACACAGGCAGGTCTAAGTCTCACCTTCTAAAACTGCAGTAGGTGCGTCTTTATGTAGCCAGGTATAACAAAGAGCAAGAGGCTAGACTGCTCCTGTTTGCTCCCGCTCAACCCAGCCACAAATAACATCCAGTTGTTTCTGATTTGCTCAGAGAACAACTGATTCAGGAGTGAGTTTGTCAGTGGTTTCTTTGTATGCGATCACTTGCTCAAAGGGGTGTGCCTAGCCATTACCTGTTCTGGACTTGGGAGAATCCTGATTATTATAATTATGTACTTTCTAGAGCACAGTTTCTCAGCAAGGTTCCTGGTAAAGACATCTATGGACTTGCAGTTAATACTGCATGTTCCAAAGATTTAGTTATTCCTGAATATCAATTTACAGCTGGAAGACAATAGAGCACTGGGGTAAACTTTAGGCATAAGTAAAGCAGATTGTTGCCAAAAACCCCCAGACTGACGTATGTAGCAAAACAGCCTCCTCCCCTGCCCAGTCTTGCCCATACCACAGCCCCATGGAGATGCAGACAGACATCACTGCAAAATGCAGAGTAGGGATCACAAGGCAGCAGCTGGCCCCATGAATGCAGAAGAGACAGAGTCCTCTCCAGCCTGGCAGCTGCTGCAGTAACACATGGTTGTCTTTCTACAGCTTTGCCCCTAACCTGGTGTCCTAGCTCCAGCCTATTCTCTTTCCCCTTGCCATAAAGGGTTGACTAGCCCCAGGTCTTCATACTGTCAGCCGTCACCCTCATACCTGGTCAGCAGCTTTGCTGGCTCCAGACCACAACAGCTCTAGGCAGCTTAACTGTCTGAGGCAGTGTAAGTTGAGAGAACAGAACAAACCTTTCCCATACCTGGCTTCAACAGCATCCCTGCAACTGCCAAGCTGAAGTAATTTTACTTTTCTGCCTTAGTCTTCACAACAGTAAAACAAAGATTCAAAGATTCATTAGTATTTACTTATGACCCAAAGCAATGTCAGCAGCAGTAACAATGGGCCAACATCATAGACAGAAGTGAGAGACATCATGAATCAAACACCCTTGCAGACTGAGCCTCCAGTTGACAACTGAACCGAGCTGTACTGTCTTCACACAAGACACAAGGGAAACCCTCCATGTAAACACCCCCCCTCCTCCCATACCAATCGGTTATTTAAAAAAAAAAAATTACAGTGACAAGCAAAAGCCACATACTCACTCAAAACAGGTCCACAAAATATTTCTCATGCCTTCCACATTCTTCAATGTATTTTGAGAGGACTACCACCATCTTTCTCTAACAATGTCCCAATCGACAGAAGCAGCCAGATCAAGCATAATTCAATACCTTAACACACGGACCCTGCAATTGTCATGTAGTAACATACAAGTTAAACACCACTAAAATTCCCCATGCTCCTAACGGGTGACCTTGAACTGACCAACACCACCACCAAGGACAGGAACTGTCCTGAGTATGACAGTGGATGGTGGGTGTGCATGCGGGGTGAGATGACTTGAAAATCCTGCCATTCAGCGGGGTTCCAGCCCCTTCACCCGAACTAGATAGGCAACATCACCAAAATATAGCAGTCCCTCAACTCAACAAGCTGTCCCTCAAAACACAATAGACAACAAGCGTACATACGACAAAGAAAGCTGATCTTATAGACATGTATATGAAATCTATTGTTTTACATAACATATGAAAGAAACCCCATAGAAACATCATAAATATCACAAAATACCTTGCCCGTATGTATGACTTGCATGTGCGTGAGTGTGCAGAGAGACATTAACAGGTCTGTACTGTCAGATTCCTTTGGTGCCATGTATCTTTTCATTTTCCTGTGTATCAGTGACTCAGTCATACGTTCCCTAAGGACAGAAACGTCTATTGGTGCTGATGGGGAAAAGGCAGAGACATTTATCACGAGCTATAACACAGCAATATCCTGCCAATACTGCAGTCATTAACAAATCATTTTTTCACAACACTGAAAAAAACTAAAGGTCCTCCCTTTTAATGCTACAAAGAACATATGCATTTCTATAAATCATACCATTGGCATTTACAACACCAGATCCCTATAAAAGAGTGCATCAGCTGAACTCTTAATGTTTTGCTTAAGTGCTTTTCACCTATTAGCAGGGATTACATCTTGCTCTTGAACAGTGAAACTTCAAATTACCCATTTAATAAAACCTATTTTCCCTGCCAGAATGCTATTCAAGCCAAAGTGGTTTTCGCTAGCTTTTTTATTTTCCTGCTAACTCAATTACTGAATTATAGTTTACTGCTAGCAATGATTTTCATATCTATTCCTAAAATCAAATGGCTTACATGATGTTGAATTTTCTACACATACCTAATGCAGTGTTATTACAGCATAGGAGGAATATCTCTTTCTGCCTTTGCATGATTATTGTAGACAAGAGAAACTGAGCTGCACAGATAAATTCATGTGGAAGACCACTCGCATATGTTAAGCAGCTGTCCTCTGCAAAGTTCTTTCAAAGTTCAATAGACAACAAGGTTGTTAAATTTACTGTTACCAACTACTTTTTGCTCATACTGAGAAAAGCTTTTAGGAATCACTGAGTAATATCGGGAGCTTGAAACACAAAATGCCAGTTTTCAGTCACTCTCCAGGCCAAAGTAATGTTTTCACACACAGCAATTCACTCTGAAACCAACCCTCACACACAAAAAGAAACATTGACTTGTCTAAGGGCAGCTAGTGCCTACACAAATAAGAAGCTGAGTAAAGTCTGGTAAGGTGTTTGACTGCTGTTTCAGTACGTAGTACTAAAGAGCAAGCTCTGAAGGAATCTTTCACTGCTATCATCAAATTAGATATTCTTTAGCAGACACATTTTCTCATATCTGCTGGAAAAAGTACGGAAGGTTTTAAGATTGGATCTACTTAGTTATTTTAAGAACCTTGTTGATTGGAGTATTCTTTCACATGCAAAGTTATAAGCATGTTCTTTTAGCTACTTAACTGCACTGACATCTGAATGATATTCGGGTAGAAGAGCCATCAGGTAGACTGCTGTGAAGTTACATTCGCACAAACAAGAAGGGAGCCACAGGTCCTTTTCAGAACTTCAAAAAGATATTGCTGTTTACCAGGAAAGATCATGGAGAGGATCATCTTGAGTGAGCTCTCACAGCAAATGCAGGGCAGCCAGGGGATCAGGGCCAGCCAGCATGGGTTTATGAAAGAGACGTCCTGCCTAACCAACTTGATCTCTTTCTATGACCCTGTGACCCACCTTCTAGATGGGGGGCAGTCTGCAGATGTTGTTTACCTGGACTTTGGTAAGGCCTCTGACACCATCCCCTACAGCATTCTCCTGGAGAAGCTGGCGAATGATGGCATAGACAAGTGTATTCTTCACTGGGCAAAAAACTGGCTGGTTGGCTGTGCCCAGAGTGCTGTGATTAATGGGGTGAAATCTTGTTGGTGGCCGGTCACTAGTAGTGTCTCCCAGGGCTCATTTTTGGGGCCAGTCTTGTTTAATACCTTTATCAATGATCTGGATAAGGGGATTGAGTGCACCCTCAGTAAGTTTGCGGATGACACAAAACTAGGAGGGAGTGTCGATCTGCTGGTGGGTAGGAAGGCTCTACAGAGGGACCTGAGCAGGTTGGATCAATGGGCCAAGACCAGTTCTGTGAGAATCAATAAGGCCAAGTGCCAGGTCCTGCATTTTGGTCCCAACAACCCCAGGCAACGCCACAGGCTTGCAGAAGAGTGGCTGGAAAGCTGCCCAGCAGAAAAGGACCAGGGGGTACTGGTGGACAGCCAGCTTAACATGAGCCAGCAGTGTGCCCAGGTGGCAAAGAGGACAACCAGCATCCTGGCTTGTATCAGGAAAAGTGTGGCCAGCATGAGTAGGGAAGTGATGGTGCCCCTCTACTCAGCACTGGTGAGGCCTCACCTCACCTGTATTCAATTCTAAGCCTCTCACTACAAGAAGGACACTGAGGTGCTAGACTGTGTCCAAAGGAGAGCTACCAAGCTGGTGAGGTGTGAAGAGAATAAGTCTGATGAGAAGAGGCTGAGGGAGCTGCAGTTGTTCAGCCTGGTGAAGAGGAGGCTGAGGGGAGACCTTATCACTCTCTACAACTGTCTGAAATGAGGTTGTAAATAGGCAGGGGTCAGTCTCTTCTCCCAAGTCACAGGCAACTGGGCAAGATGAAATGGCCTCCAATTGTGCCAGGGGAGGTTCACATTGGATATTAGCAGTAATTTTTACGCAGAAAGGGTTATTAAGCATTGGAATGGGCTGCCCAGGGAAGTGGTTGAAGCACCATTCATGGAGGTGTTTAAAAGACAGGTTAACATAGTGTTTAGTGACATGATCTAGTGATGGTTTTTATCAAAGCTAAGTTGGTGGTTGGACTAGATAATCTTAAAGGTTCCTTCCAATCTAGACAAGTCTATGACAGGGGCCACATAAGTAAAGCAAGCAATTATTAGCTGAACTCCATGACTATCACAGCAAAAATACCCAGAAAATATCCATTACTTCTTCCCAGCTACCACTCAAAGGCACAGTTTACCTAATTCATCTTCTAATTATAGAAGATTACTCTTTTCTTGTTTTAACCACAACACTGCCTGCTCACATGCAACAGTCATTAGAAAGGGAAACAAAATTCTCAACACTAACTAGCTGTGGTATTAAAAGGTCATCTGGGATCACACAGGCTGTTGATTCCCATAACTTAAATCAAAGCACAAGACCAGTCTGTGCAACATCTTTGTCCCAATACATTCATGGACTCACATAAGTCCAAGGTATGTACACGTAGCAGAGGGCAGCTCTAGCCACTAGTTTTGTGCTGCCTCCCTTCCCTGGTATTTAGAACAAGGTCTCTACAAACTGAGCCAGCATATAACTCTTAGGACTGCAGACATTTTCAACAATTTTGTTTTATACATTACCACAATTTATACATTATATAAAACATGTTTTATACATTGTTTTATTACATTACCATTTGTTAAAAATACTCTGTCCACTACCAGAGAAATAACATGAACCATCAACACAAGCAAGTATGTTAATCCTATTTGATATCTCTCCAGTGTGGTACCACACAGACACATCTTCTTATGAGAGAGAAAGTTGCTTTGGGACTCCCATCAGCTCCCTACCGCTATTTGTCAATTACATTCATCACCTTCCTGGCTGCACCCACACCTTCACTTTATCACTTCATATGAGTAGTTCAATTAAATACATTTTCAGCAACTACATTAAAACCAAGACTAGCATAATTCATCTTTCTCTTGTACTTTAACCCACATTAATAAATTTGCAGCTTTCAGTCCTATATGCAAGAGTATAACAGAGGATTCACAGTTGTTATTGTATCCTAATGGAATTATCACCATTTGATCAGATATTGCCAGCAGTAAGCAGTACATACCCTACCAAAAGGGGAAAATTCTTTTCAGACATCATAAGAAACCTCAAAAGGTTAGTTGAGCAGCAGAACTGTGATGTCAATGTTTAAATGCTGGAAATTTACTCCAGAGTAAGAGGTACAACCAGCCATCTGCATCTGTGAAGGTGCCAAAAAAATCAATGAACTACATGCCGGATTTTTAACTTGCACTGAAACATGACTGTCTTTCTCTTGTACCCCTTTTAAAATTGTTTCTGTTAAACAAGTATAACCAAGTTGAATACTTCATTCTGAAGCAGTGTATTACAGATATTGGTATGAAATCCCATACGCGTGAAATTATACTGCATGGTGAAACGCAAAAATCCAATTGACTACAACTGAAAGCACTTTACGTTAAAATTGAGATGCTCTACAGAATAAACAGACTGCCCTTCTGATCAGCCACAAATAAACTGTGCTTATGAGCAGCCAAGATAAGGGGGAAGGGGATGTAAACAGCGCATATATATATACACACACATATTTTCATAACTTATGGGGTAAATGTTTATGTTGCCAAAACAGGATCCATAGATAATGCAGACATTAAAGAATGTTATTTCAGATAGCTAATTACCACAGCACTTAATGCCTAGGTAGGTATAGCGCTTAATAGAGAAATATGATGTAGGGATAGTTTTAAATTAAAACCCAAGTAGTTTTAAGAAGAGTTTTACATGGAAGTATAATGTGTTTTCTATTAGATGGCTCCATATAGCTACTGAGTTATATGGGTATATTTGAAAACAGAATACAAATATACAGCCTAGATGTAAAATACACACCCATTATCTTTTAATATCAACATTCTAGATGAACACATCAGTGAGCCACGTTCTCTCTTACACTGCAAAAAAACTTAGCACTAAAATTCAGTTTGACGTATTTAAAATATACAGTGCCACTGAAGCAAGAAACAAGGTTAGAAGGCAGCATAATGTGGCAGGGTGACAAAACCTGTAAATTGCAGCTACAATCAAACTAACCCACGTAGCATGCTGCTCAAATACAGTTTTGATGATTTTCACAGTGTCCCAAACCACAAGCCAAGAATACTATTACATGAAGAGAATACTGTTACATGAAGAGAACAGTTTGAGGCATCTCAGCGCAAAGAAATCACAAGGCTGACTGCACAGAAACAATGCAATTATCAAACTTTGTCATCAACCTAATTAAAGCAAGCAAAGCAGCAACCAAAAAAACAAAGTCATTTTACCTTTTTAAGGAAAAATTTCTGTAATTTCCTGTGAGGCAGCTTTATCATCTTTTTTTCAGCATTCAGGATACAGGTCAGGCACCGCAAGTACTTGAGCCATTCTGCAGGGGTTTGACACCTTTCGTCTTCTCTATTAACTCGCTGCAGCCAGCTTAGCTCAACACGTCACCAGACGCCAGCCCAGCCCAGCAACAGATTAAAAGGCAAGAGCTAGGCTAGATCTCATTTCTAACTCAAAAGAGGATGCTATATACAGACATATACATAAATATAATCAGCTTCAGCCCGAGCCTATAGATGTGTTGTCAGTACAAGAAGAAACAGAACAAGTGAGGTCTGTGTCTTTCCCTACAAACCCTGCAAAGTTAAAAAGGGTGCTTATCCCAAGGCAGACATTTACAGGAGAATGAAAAAGGTACCTAGATGCCCAGCATTTCATTGATCCTTTCAAACCCTGTGCTACAGAGGAAACTCGTTCAGCCTTCAGGACTCTGAAGCCTTCCCAACGTTTCCTGCTGAGTGCCGTTTGCCACCGAGCACCTGTTAATTGTGCATATTGTATGTGACTCAGCTGAGCACAGGAAAAAGCCTGTCATTTATGTTTGCTTTAATTCACTTGGAGACTTACTTCCTCTGAATAGTTTTTAGAAAAATCTCTACAAAAAAAAGATATTACACACAAAGGTGTTATATACAGATTACATACAAAGTTATTTATAGAGTGTACCAGTGCTGGGGTTGATTCAACACTATAGGAACCAGAGAGCATGGGCATTACTTGCAGATTCCCAAAAGGAAGGCAGCAAAGTTCAGCTCCAGATTTGGAAGGACAGGGCTCATCATCACACCAGTGATGCTGCATCTCCTGAGCCACTGGTGTCCTAAACCACCAAGGCGCTGGTAGGAGAACCTGCTCTGAAAGACAGAGTATGTTCCCAATTAAGCTGAGGTGCCAATACCTACATTAAAGAGCGGAACATACACTGAAGCAACTAGTTGAATCGGTTTAAGATTACGTCATGATTAAGCTACCTCCTTGGCCAGTACTATAGAGCTTGAAGAGTCAGCTTATGTAAGGGTACACATAAACGTATTGGGAGGAGTTTCTTCAACACCACCAGTCTACATCAGATTATTCTGATCAGCACCTATAATGACTTAAAGAGTGAGTGTCAGGAGGAAGGGGCCAGGTTTTTTTCAATGGTGCACAGTGAGAAGACAAAAGCAAAATGGGCATGAACTTGTACATAAGAAGTTCCATCTAAACATGAAGAGGAACATCTTCACCTTGAGGGTGGTAGAGCACTGGAACAGGCTGCCCAGAGAGGTGATGGAGTCTCCATCTCTGCAGACATTCAAAACCAGCCTGGACAAGTTCCTGTTCAACCTGCTTTAGGAGGACCTGCTTTGGCACATGGGTTGGAGTAGATGATCTCCAGTGGTCCCTTCCAACCCCATATCATTCTGTGATTCAAGACACTGTATCTTTCACTCTCAAATCTCCATCTCTTGATTTTATATTATAAATATTATTTCACAGGAGCTGCAGCTGAAAAAACCCTCAAATCTGTAATAGTCCATCTCTACCTGCATCATATTTTTGCCATTCATGTCACTCCCTTACAACAAGGGTTATATTTGTTACTCTGCCTTCTTTCTGTCCCATTCTTTGGGAACTGAAGTACCGCAAACACTCTCAATATCACTGCAAAGTTCCACTCCTTTAGGGGCATGGAGACTTAATCTCCAGCAAGTGGCAAGCTCTAGGGCGAGCCAAGGAAGCCAGAGGCTGGAAGTTAAGCACACACGTAGTTGCAAAGGCTTGGATTTAAGGGAGTTCAAGATATGAGTAAAAAGAGTACAGTGAAAACCCCATAAAGAAGACCTACATGAATGCAGCTGGAATAGAAGTTACAAGCCTAGTATATCTTTCTCAATAATTTTTTCTATAAGGGACTGCTTGGTTTTGACACTTGGAGCTCTTCTAGTTATAAAATTAGAAAATGCTGGAATTGTGAGGTGTTTATCACCAAAAAGCATATTTCTTTTAAGTTAAAACTCATACAACTCATTCCAGTTCTCCACGATTTACATCAATTCCTAGCATCTCAACTTTGACCTAGAAACTTGCCAGAGCCAAACATCATTGACTTATAACTCAGTTCTTCATATTGTAATTATTTGGCTACCTTTTTTTATTTCTGCATTCACATCCTTGGCAGTATTTTTATTTCTGCATTAAAAAAATCCATGAAGGATGCAAGATTTTCCTCCATGTAGGTAAACTGAAATACTTTGAAGAGACTCTTAAAATTCAAAAGACTTCCCTTGAGATAACTTTTCATCCCAGCCTCTAGAATCACCTAGTTCTTTAGAGCATAGCTCATGCTGAACCATTATGTTTAAGCTGGAAATACCACAACGGCATTATTTCGTACATTCTAGTAGATAACCAGGTTCTGGAAAACAGGTGCATAACAGAATGGGTAAAGGTAGAGTCTCATATATAATTCTGAATTTTTGGCTTTTTCTTTGAACAAGAAATATGTCGAGGATTCAAAATATACACAAATACCTAAAAATAATGCTAAGGTATGTCTGAATACTTTTTGAATTCTGGTTACTAAGGTAGATAATTGCTTTCTGTTAAATGTGACAGTTAGTAGATCTAACACACACATTCTCTGCTTAATCACAATCCTTTCAGCTAAGTGCACCATTTAATAAACAACCCCATGTGCATAACATCTTTATATCCTTGTCCCTTTGAGTATGTGCTGTTGTATGCTATACAGGCTTTGCTCAGGCAGTTGAAATGAGAGATGCTTTTGAGAAGCAAAAAGAAGTTTCTTTATTCATTAATGAATGCTTATCTCATCTTCCTGACTTAACCAACAGAAGAAAGAGTGCTTTTTTATTGAATTATTTTGAAATCTGTATGAACTACACTGTTCTTGAATCTAATCCTAGCTCTTGTGGGAAAGAGAGTGTTAACATCCTAAGAAAAGCTAGGCTAGCCATAAACAAAATTCGCAAAACTGAAGAAAGAATAAAGTATTCTGATGTTGTACTTAGTTTTTCATAGGTAGCACCTACTACAGGTTTTTTAATATAAAAAGCAGCCCAGGAAGTATACCTCAGATTTTTCTTTTAATGTACTGTAACTTTCAGTGGAACCAATACCACCTATCTTTATACAGATATTCTTTTCTACATTTATTGAAGTCACTTTTGTATTTTGGTTGGTAAATCATATCTGAAAAGTTAAAACATCTTCTTACTTTAACTCATACAAGTGAAAAGGAAGCATAAGAGGATGCTAAAATTGAGAAAATAATGTTAAAAACTATATTATGAGTAATTCTACCTAAATGTCAGACTTTGTAGCTGATGGTTCTGCGTTTTAGCTCCCATTTTGACTTGGGAATTAAAACTTAGGAAAGTCAGGACAAATTCTTAACATCAGACAGTTTCCTCCCTGGTTAGCTGACCTCTTTCAAAAGTTAGTCAATAAATGAATGAACATCGGTTGAAGTCCACCAATATTTGTTTGTGCTTAGAAATGGGACCCTCTGAAATAATTTCTCAAGTATAAATTGGACACCCTAAATGAGCAGCTTCTGATGTGCAACTCCTGGTAACCCTAATGCTGCACATCTACAGTGGGAACACACTCAGGCCCCAATTCACAGAGCAAAGGTCCCCCCAGTGCTGCTGTCAGTTACAGGCTTCCTACCCAACACAGAGAAGCCCAGTTCCTGACTTAAAGAGCTTATGAACCAGGAGAAGGATTTTCCTTAGTGTCTGGAATTTTGTTGCTGTGAGAGCAGCAACAAAAACTCCTGCTTTAGAAATCCTGTTCCATTTCTTACAGCTCTACCAGCAAACCCAGAGCGAGGGCAGAACAGCAGCTACAGGCACACATGCTGCCTTTTGGGTCTGAAGGTCTACGCTCATGATGCTATCGATCCGCATACTTAACACAAGAAAACAGGAGTTTTTGTCTAGTTTTCCTCCTCAATATTTGAGCTCAATACACAGAGTGGTGAATTCTTTCGTTTATAGCACAAAAATAAATTCTCTTACACTCCCAATAACTGGCTAGTGCAAATCTATTCAAGATAACAGGGGCTACACAGAAAAGAAACTGATAATGTTATCTTACAGATCATTAGTTAATGACTTGGAGCAAGAACAATGCCAACGTGACTATGTCTTTTCAGGTTACTTTTTGGAACAGGTACATTTAAAGAAATGCAAACTGGAATATATTTGACCTGGGTAACTGACAGATCCTAGTTAATTACCAGACACTTCGCTTTGGGAAAATGCAAAGAGCACAATGGTCTCTTGACAGGAGGATAGGTTTTCTGCTTTGATTTTTTTGTTGCTTGTGGGTTGGCTCTGGGTTTTTTTTCTGTAACTTGACTCTCACCTTTTTCTTGTTTGTTTGTTTGTTTTAATCTCAAAATCAGCATTCATAGTACAATGTCATCTCTCAATGTCTCCCTATGTAGATTAAGATTTTTTGAAACACAATGAAAGCTACAATTCATTACCTCCAATTGCATTTATTTTTATCCACAAATTTAATACATTTAGACTGCAATTTAAAGAACCCTAATAAATAACTTTCATCATAACCTTACAGATAGTTTTACTGCTGGAAAATTAGCTCCAGGTTAAATTTTTGTAAGATACACATGAACCACTATCAATATGATGGACAGGAAAATGTGTCAATAGGTAATACTTACATCAAAGAGACATGAAATTGTATGCTCAAGCTCTGACCACAGAGAAAGCTGCCAATAAAAACACTTGTGAGCAAGGACTGCTTAAGCAAATCAGTTTTTTGGACCTGAGCTTTAAACACCATGTACTACTGTTTTCATTGTAATTGCAGCTGACTGCTAAAGACAAGAACCTAATTTGTAAAATATGTTGGAGTTTGACATTTCCTTTTATTTTACTTAGGGATAGGATGTGTCTGTCTCAGGCTTTTTTTTTTTTTTTTTTTTTGGATAACCTAATTATCCTAAGACTACATATTATCTAAAAGCATACATTTTCAGACTTACAACAATTTATTATATTTATGACCCTTATGACTTGCTCATAGCTATACAGGATATAGAAACAGAAGTATTAATGTGGGTTCAGCCAGGGACTTCAGTGAAAAACAGAGCCTATAACTGGAAATGTCGTATCTTTCCTTTTGGCTAAGATGCACTTAGTTCTATTCTCTCCAATTATTAGCATTCATTGAAATCTACCCATACTTTCATTTTACTTGTGATTCTGGCACATTTTAGACATGCGTTTAAGTTTCCTGTATCTTGTACCTCCCACAGGTACGCACAGTGGCACAACAAGGCTGTACCTATATACCAGTAAGCATTCTGAGAGATATTTCTAGAAATAGCTATGCTTCTAACTTTTTTCCAAATCTTTTTCTATTCCCCTTCAGCACTTTTTCATCTCCTCATTAAAGGTACCATTTTTCTTCTATTGTGACATTACACGGATGTACCAAAAAATGTGAGCACAGAATATAGTGTCACAATCACAAAATACAAGTTCTTTGCTCATAGATAAAACCACCTACCTGACACCTTTGTTATCGTTTTCTCAAGTGAGGTAGTGTAATCATACTCTTCATTATAATTCCAGTAATTTTGGCAGTAAACCATTACATTCAGTAAAACAAACCCTACCCAATAAAGTCACCTGAAAACAATGCACAAGAGATTAACACTTGGGAAATTCACAGCATCTCCTAGGTGTTTCCTCTTTCAGAGGTCAGTGTGTGGGAGCCACAATTCTAAAAGCAACAAGGTAGAAGAAACACTGTCAGTACTGGATGATTCTGAAGTTGTATTTACATCATACACTTAAACCAGAATCAGGAAGAAAACAATAAAATAAGCTGTAGTTTGATTTAGTCAACCACAAGATCCATTTGATTAAGGATTAACTAACACAGAATTGTATTTACACTGAACAGCAAAAAACTCCACCAGTAACCTTCAGGTAGGTTTGACAAATCTTCAGATATTCTATTAATTTACATAAAATTTTGCACTGTGTTTACCTTTACAAAAATTTCCTGTATGGAAGTGTATGTACCCATACATGCATGGATGGAAATTCCTATGTACCCAAAGAACTGCTATTACTAAGCAAATTTGCTGAAGTTTTGATGCGAGAGACCAGTTAATCTATGGCCATGAAGTTACAGAAGAAATTTTGCCTCCTTTAAATGCTTCTGTGCAACATTAAGAAGGAATCTGGAAACAGGTTTTTTAAATGTCTATTGATTAATAGCAAACATGCATTAAGTTTGGGTGGAGGGAACCAGAGAACCATCTGTACATTATATAGTTAGCCAAGTTGTAGGATGCTTTACTTGTGAAATGATTAGCAGGAGCTGGCATAGTTTTAACTCATAAATGGCAGATTCTGTGTTTGGGCTGAGGTCACTCAACTTCCACAAAACCAAAAATAAGCTACCAATAGCTCAATGCAATATAGCACAACACCCTAAAGGGAAATATCATACCAGGACAGTACAACCGAGGGATTAAAGAAGGAAAGATCATATAGTTCAATAGATAACAATGCTGCAACTAGACAAGGTTTGAGTCATAAGTAACACAAAACCCACACTGGGGACCCGTACTTGTTTGGGTCTTGTGAAACAGTTTCTGAACTGTACTAATTCCCTCCCTTCACAGAGGAAGCAGGTAATCAGATATAGAGAATACTTAGAACTGATTTGGGTTGAAAGAAAAAAAAATATGGTAGAAGCTTTATAATTTTGTGAGTTAACATTAGAAGAAACAACTGTGATTATCTACAACAATTCCTGTAACATTAACTACTTGTAACATTTCATCCACTTGTGCAAAATAACTGGGGTTTAGCTAAAGCCTTTTTTCTGTAACCAAATGCAGGTTTACTTAAAAACTACAAGGGAAGGACAAGTTCACTTTCCAGCTGTGGTTTGTCCCAGCGATTAGCCAGCTACACTTCTGAAGGTCTGGCGGCGAGTGGTTTCTAGCTTTGTTCTCGGCTATCAGGGCTGAGGAGAGGGTACAGGCTTAAGCTTCTAATTACAGCTTCTCACACCAACTCTGTGACAGCCAGCATTTCCCAACTACTGGCAAGTATGATTCAGTAAACTTTCAGACCAGCTTTTATTAAATAAAATAATTTTAAATGCACGTTCAAAGAAACAAAAAGAAAACCCCACCCTAAAATGACTGAAGAGCTAGTCAGGTTCTCCAATAACGATTTATTTTTAACTGAATCCTTTTTCCAAACAAGGCAGACCTCTACTGTTGGATGAGGTTACTGCAAGTTTAACAAGTTTCCTCATTACTCCAGAATGATTTTATTGCTGTAGTTATAGGTTACAGCTATGCATTGTGGCTTAAGGCTCTTATTGCAGTGTAGTGGAACGATATCTCTGAGGTGGCTTTATAGCAAAGGTAGCCACATACAAGGAGATGAGGAGTCCCTCCCAATTAATGCATTTCTTCCCAAAAGGCTATCTGACAAACCTGCTCAGACCCTCATGATGAGCCACCCTTCATGGCACTGCTGTTGCTGCTTAAAATAAGGTGCTGTAGACCTAAGCAACAGGCTTAAAAGAATAGCTAAAACTGAGAATTTTGAAAAAGAGTAAGATGAACACACATGCCACAATATCAAAATGCCTCATTGCAGCCCTGCTTTATATTGACCTGAACTAAGCTCTATTACACTGAGACTCATACATGTACCAGCTGAGTACAGCATACCAAACAGCATTCCAACCCTGCCAAAGTTAAACTGACAACTGTATCCAGGTTACCTAGTGCCAGTCTCCCTCTCAGACCCCTACATTGCACCAGTTACCATGGTCAGCAGTATTGCTGTAGCCCTGTGGTGATATTCCCAACACTGCACTGGACTTGACAATGACGGTTATTTTTTCAGTTAAGAAACAGCTAGCATTTCCCTTGTGTCTTCAGACTATAATTTAAAAAGAAACACAGAATGAATCCTTCTTCACTCTCTAAAGACAGAAGAAGGGGAAAACAGAGGCTAAACCACCCAATTCTTGCAATTATCTTGGCTAGAAGCAACCTCTAGAGGTCATCTGGATGAAACACATGTACAAAGCAGAAGCCACTCTCAAGCCAGAGTGAACTCAGACTGTGGCAGAAGTAGGATAATTATGGATTGTGGTTTGTTTTGGGGGCAGGGTTTGGGGCAAGGGGGGGAGGGGCGTGTCTTTTAACACTTGTCTGACGTATGGCTATGCATAGCATTAGCACGTAGTCTTGCTACAATAAAGTAAATAATTATAGCTATAATACTTATTCTCTAAGATGCACCTCAGTGTTATCATCTGCAAAAAAGACTTATACCCTAATAAAATGGATGTGGTGTAAGGATACAAGACAAAGTGGTTTAAAATACAAATCTACGGAATGTATCTGCAAGCTCTGCAACAGCTTAACTTCAAGACTTGACACTTTTAATTGTCCTAGTTAATTTTCACCCTGCTTTTTGGCTTTGTTTCAGCTCTCCAAGACCTGCTGTCTTCCCATCAAAATGATAAAACACTCAACAGTTACCACTAATTAGAAGGCACGGTATTACATTAATCTCAGCAGTAAGAGCATCATTATCAATGCCCAAAGTGTGACAGTAACATTACTGAGGTAGTTCCATCTGTAGAAAATAGAGTGAGTTTCTACCTTCCATGATGTGGAAACATGTCTTTGATGGCCTTGACTCAGCCAGCTGGGGAAGAAATTCATCTTAGGTAACAAGGAACCACAATTTCCAAGACATCAGGTTCCCAAGGTTACACTGTTCCCTACAGCAATAGTTCTGCTAGCTGCTAGGGAGATGAGAGTCATACAAGAAAGCTATCTGATGTCTGAAGTGGTAACTTTTTAAATATCAAAAGCTTTGAAACATCCTAAGATTAAAGTAAGTGTTACTGAACTTGACAGGAGCTTCAGAAGCTGACTGTTCAGTTTTAGCGAACCTGCACTAGATGTCAGCATTGCCTGAAGTACAGCAGGGCTCAACTAGCCCAGACACACAGTGAAAATGGGTATTTCTGAAACGCTGCACCGTGCATTCCTCCTGGACATAAGGCTCATGTGTGCATAGAACTTGATTAACAAGCATAAGAACTTTTTGCTCTCATCAGTGAACGTTAAGAAATAACATATTTTGTCTTTAAAATGCATTCTCTCTCTCAAAGTTGAGCTAATCTTGTAAACAGATCAAAGAAAGGTCAAAAACTAGGTAAATGTGTAGCTGTAGTAAGTGCAACCTTGTTTCCGCAGGGTAACAAAGAAGCTGGCAGACATCTTCACTTACTATCAGGAACATAAAATTTCCCAGAAAGATAGACAAGTCGAGGTTGTTTTGCAAGAAGCAGAACTAACAGAGCCCACTTCTCAACAGATTTATGGCTATTGTCCCCCAGACTCCTTTCTTCCTCTTGCCTTTTTGGCCAGAGACATAGCATACAGGTTTCCTATCCCGCCGACTTCATTGAGTAGTACATGCCGGCATGTGGTCAAGTACAGTTCTGCTTTTTCTTCTCTTGGTAGGGTGCTGCTTTGAGTATCATCCCTGTTCATCCATCAGCTTTCACAAAACCTTTGAAAACAGAGGCTTAAGTGCCCATCCCTCTCTTCCAAGTCAGACCAAAGCTGCCCATAGCATTCAAAAGTTATTATTGGGGATGTACTGTAAGTGCAACTGGAAGTGTTGCTTCCCTAGGAACAAGCTAGCATTCTAATCAAGCCTACCAACCTTGGCATTCTCCAACAGCAGACTGCCACATAATCGCTTGCTTACAGGTCATGCAGTCTCAAGAGTACAGGAGTTTTCAGTACAATTCTTTAAAACAAAGCCTGTCTTTGTCCCCATGGCAACAGACTGCAGGCACATCTATGCCACAGCTGGAAGATGTGACTGCAGTTTATTTGCCAGCTCCAGTCTAGCTAGATAAAGAAAATATAAACAATGCATCCAAAGTAGAACGAGTTATGGCCTTCAGACACTGAGTACACACTCATTAGCTAAAGCTCATGCTGCCATCCCTTAGCAGCTCCTGGTACTCAACCTTTCTATCGCACAGCTGCAGAGACACCACAACCAGCTACAGAGCAGCACCTGGTAAGAAATGTTCATCATGTTGCCTGAAATTAATTCAGCCTGCATTTTATAGAAGTGTAATGCATTCAAATAACTTTAAAAGATAGCACACATTGTGCTCCCCCCCCGAAAAAAGTTACTTAGAATGTTTTTGACTACTATAGACAGGGAACAGGAGAAGCAGCACTTCCCATATCATAGATTGAGGCACCTAACACACTTTTTACCT
Organism: Thinocorus orbignyianus; assembly: GCA_013400375.1. NCBI lineage: Eukaryota > Metazoa > Chordata > Aves > Ciconiiformes > Thinocoridae > Thinocorus > Thinocorus orbignyianus. The sequence goes on from VXBW01007109.1 coordinate 474,053, forward strand.
CTGTTGACTCTTCTGCCTGTAGATGTTTCCAGGTATCATGGCTCATTGGCTTGAGTAAGAACATATCTGAATCCATCTCAACAGACTAATATTAAAAAACATAAGTTAAATTTCTGCTTTGCTTAATGTTATGATGGGTAGATGTGACTTTTGCTTAAGTCAGGTAGCCCTGTGAAATTTTATGCTGTTCCAGCAATCAATACATGACAAAAAATATTTTAATTCAATTTCTCCCATGAGCCTCCAAACCTCCAGGGTTTATGCTACTTTTGTTTAAGCTGCTTCAGCCTTATGCTTCAAATTAGTCAAAAGACCAGAGGAAATAAAAAACAAACAAGTGGATGCATCAAAACACCTTTGAATACAGCTGGTACCACTTTCAGTCACTGAATATTTCTGCTAATTCACAGACTGAACTGCATCCCAGCAGCAAAGAGCACTCGGCCCCCTGCAAGACACTCTCCTGGGGAATGAATTACACCCCTTCCATATCTTCAAGCAGTGAGGAAAGCTGACCCTGGTCTGCCAATATCCACTTCCTTGTGAGAACTGGAAAAGTCACACAGGAAGCTCTACTGCTTCTACTTTAACAGATTTAGTCCACTATTTATGTCGCCATAAATGAAATTAAAATTTTTCAGAAACAAGGAGAAACAATGAAGTATTAATTTCAATCTTGAAGATACTCATTGTTACAGTAACTCGCCAATAGGCAATGTGCGGATAGATTTGGGTGCCCAAAATCAGCAGTTATCTGACTCTCCGTAATTAGCACGCCAAACTCTTGATTTTTTTTCTCACCTGATAAAGACAATACTTTTCCTCATCAGATTAAAAAAAAAAACAACAACCAACCACAGCTTACTGTTGTTCTTCAAGTCTACATGTAAAAAGACCTCTTCTGTACAAAAAAAAAAAAAAAAAAAAAAAAAAAAAAAAAAAAAAATTATACACTCCAAACCCCCCATATAAACAAGTCCTCCATTGTTTCATAGCTTCTTTAAAAGCTCTGGAGCCATGAGATCAGGTGAAACTCTAGTTTTCATTATATTTTCTGGAAACATTTAACCGGTTTGGCTATGAAATGCCCAACAGCAAAAAAAAAAAAAAAAAGTATCAGTATTCCATTACGTGATCTTACTTTTCCTCTAGTTTTTTCAGTTTCAGCAATGCAAGTTAGTGACCCTAAAGCCAAGTGAGCACGAGCAATATATTTGGACATTGAAGGGTGTTCAAGCAGAAATGCAGAAGAAATTAGAGCAAAGAGAAACAGCGCAGGAAAAGCTACCCCACTTTTTCCAAGACATCTTTAGATGATCTGGTGGCAGAACAGCAGCAGAGATTTTCAGAGGGTTTCTCTTTCCGCTATGACAAAGGAAGACCAAGCCCAAGTCCTCCTGTCAGCTGCAAACAGAAATTTAGAGACTGATCACTCAGCAGCTACCACAAGGGAGGTACCCAGCACCTATATTCCCTGCTGCAGCCAAGTGAACAGGATTTGCAGGTGCTCCCCATCCTCCAGATCTGTTATTACTATGAAAGGAACACCCTAATCCAAGTTAGATCTTCTATTTGGAACAGCACAAGCCGTTATACACAGAGAGCTAGGGAAAACCATCCTTCACTGCTTCTCCTGCAGCCAGCACCTGCCTCATATAGCACTAATGGTGTCATTAAATGCTTCCCCCAGCTGGCAGTCAGGAATACAGAATCTGCATCTTGGAGAAAGAAGCTCTTCCAACTGTTCACACAGGACACATCTATATTAGTTAAAAAATGAAAAAAGGCAGGAAAGGCAAGCTAGGCAAAGCAGCATTTTAATGGTCCGGTTCTCTCCCAGGGCCTGGGACTGCTCTCATCCCAGCCATAAAGCTGAGATGCTGTGCCTCTGCTCAATGGGTAGGATTGAAAGCTCTGCTCAAATTAGCCTGCATAAGAACACTAGAAACATTTGGTCTGCACGCATACATTTCTTGCTGGACGATCTGACATCAAGGAAGTGTCTAACTGCCTTTCTATAAATAAAGACAAAGGTTAAAACCTTCAGCAAGGCCAAGGATGGCTATGCCATGAAAAAATTATCAAATTTAAGAAGAGGCTCTGTTGATTGACATAGGGCAATAAACTCTCTCCTTTAATATGCACAGAAAAAAAAAAGTTAATCCACAGGCACCTTTACCTCACATTCAGAACTGAGTCATAAGCAAAGCCAGTTGGAAAGAAGGCTCACAAGTGTTCACTACTACTCAGTTGCTTAAATCACCAAATGGTAACATTTGGTTTGCCCACTTGTCTGTAAGTATGCTTGCAATACACTTTTTAAAGGCCACCAAGATACTAACATAAATAAAACACAGTTGTAATGCCTTAATGGCAACACAAACACAATTATGTGGGAATATTTGGAGAACAAGTATCACTTACATGGCACTACAAGAAAAAAAAAAAAAAATAAAACACCAAAAAATACAACAGATTATATCCCAGAAGAATATGGAAGGCATTTCTGGTTTAAGTTTACTTCAACTCATTCCGCAATATCCAAGAGATTTTCAACTCCAGCCACAGTGGGTGAGAGTTAAGCATCAGATAGTTCCCAAGAAAATACCTTGTGTTCATAACTTTACACCACCTTGCAAGAACCACCACATTTCCAGCACCAAACTGGGCAAACTGATGAAGCCACCATTTCAAACATGTAGTAAACACTTTCCATAGCTCTAGATATTCCTCAAAGTAAGTGAGCTTTAGTGCAAAGGCAAAACATTTCACAGGCAACCCACTCTGTACCTGTAATCAGACCCCAGTGTACAACTAATCCATTAACATCTATACTACTAGAAAAGATAATGATGAAAAACTCAGGATCCTATAGTATGTTGACAGTCTACAAGATTTGGAACTAAATATGTATTTGAGGCTTTTCAAAAGCACTTAGCCAGGTGTTCTTCCAAAGTTGATGGGCAAGTTAGACTGCTTTAAGTGAACTTTTAAAAGAAAGACTAGTAGAACCTAGTAAAATCTGTAAGAACAAGAATAAAGAAGAATCATTTCCTACTGATCTAATCAGTCACAACAGTGAATCATCAGACAGTTAAGAGACAAACAATTATTCTATATGGAAGCTGAACTTAAGATTTCTTTTCTCCCAATTCAGACATTCTATCTAGTTTTCTATTCTCTGCCACAGTTAGAGCTTAAAATATTCAGGATCTTAGAACTACATTTACAAAGAAAAAAAAATTGAAAAATATCACAGAACTAAAGAGTTAGAGAAGTCAAAGTGAGAATCCAGGAGTCAATGCTAGAGAGACTCTTGGCTGACCTCCTGATGTACTTGAGAACTGCTTGTCTGTCTGAAACGGAGATAAGTTTTCAAATCCAGGGAAGTTGCATGGTTCCAAGGACAGGGACTGGATTCTGCTCTATATTCTTCATCAATAGGATTGTATAAATTTCACCTAGACAAAGCCTCTGGGGTTTTCAAATCCCACAACAAGCACAAAGCAAAGAAACTTTGCACACTAAGTGTACACCTTTTGGCCATTTAAAATTATTAATTTAACATTCTTTAGACACTTACTTCAAGGCTACACCAAATAACCCACCC
>VXBW01007109.1:477676-494175 GCA_013400375.1 Thinocorus orbignyianus
CCCATCCCAGCCATTGCCCAAAGCCAATTGTTTATTCAAAGCTGGTTCTGAGAACCAAAAAGGTGTGCAAGTTTGCCAGCGACACACAGCATGACAAACCATATTTCAGGAAAATGACTCAGTAAGTTCAAAATGTTTTACACATTTAATTAAGCCTTACACTAACTCCAGTTGGCAAGCAGGAGCATGAATCATGGAAGCTAGATCACAGGAGCAAACTCAAAGCAACATTAAAACTTAACTGCTTACTCCTGGAGCTGAACAATTACTTACTACAGCAGCAATCTAGGAAGAAACATCCTCCTTCATAGGCAAGTGTACCATGGATAGGAAAAAAAGGGGAGGGGGAAAGCCAGCCAGACAAGAACTGCCATAACTTGAAGCACTGATGCTACACCCCACAACTAGTGCTAGCAGAGGTATTGCCATCAAGCCCCCTTCTAATCCTCAGTATGTTGTCTATTCACACTGCAACACTTACTGCTCTCTCTTTAGTGTCTTCTACAAAGCTGTCTCCAAGAAAGGATGGCACATCAAGGCCAAAGACTACCAGGAAGAAGGAGTGGTAATTAATACCATTAGTATGAAGTATTTCTTCTTTGTTGTTATAGCTGTGCAAGTCACTGCATTTGCTTAGTGATTACCATACTTACTGTTTCATGCGGCACTCTTACGTAGCATGAGACACTGCAGTATCCTGAGCTTCTTTACTTCAGAAGAACATACTTTAAGATGCAATAGTGAGCTAAACTACTAACAGAAGAGATCAAACTTGTACAACATAGTCCTGGTGCAAAAAGAAATGGTGCAGATATGTACATTACTGTGCTATTCATGGGTTGTCCACTCCTGCTAGTGACAATCAGCTGAAGGAAATAACACAGAAGAGACCTCTAACAACTGAGGTCCTGCAAGAACACAGGAAAATGTGCAGCAGATATTTAGTTGAGAAGGATAATCAGAACATCCATAACATGCTGAGCTATAAACCACTTCCCATCATGCCCTGAAAAATTTGAAAATGATAACAAGTTAAAAAAAAAACCACAACCAAACAACCAAGACATAGACATGTACCACTAGTTTGTTGCAAGGAAACAGAAGTACAGTCATTGTCCTTTGCTCTCTCTCACAGTTTGAAATGTCTAAAGTAGTCTGAAGTAGAACAGCAAGTTCCTTCACATTTGCAGTGCTATTTGTGTACCCTCTTTATCATCATTGTGCTGATCTGCAGGATGACTAGCTTCTCATGTTGACAAGGGGGGCCCCAAGTTCAGGGTTACTGTCAAACATTAAAAAATGCAAACTGAAACACCTCCACTTGCTACTTTCACCCATGCTCAAGTTACAACGTTGGCACCATAAAGACAATATTCACATCTATAGTTAGTGTAGAGCACTAGCATTTCTCACATTGTTCCTGTTTCTTTTCCACTGCACTGCTGGAAAGACTGTTATCTTAAAGAAAGGATCAATACACTTATGGAAATGGCAGGAAGACTACAATATAGCACTGCATCCTTCTTCCCAGTATAACAACATAACATTGATCAGGAAAGAGGCAAATAGCTTTATTTAAGGGCAAATACTTTGCCCTTAGCCAGCAAACTGTACATATTGCTGCACATGAGCAAGATTTGTCAGCCTCTTACTAACACCAGGAAATGGAGCATACTGTAACTAGCGCTGAAAGGGGGTTTGTATTTTTTTTTATTATTTTTTTTTAAGAGGCTTTAAGAGATCCTTCTTTCAGGATATTAGGGAACAGCTGCTCAAAGTCATTGTGCTCCAGTCCTGCCACTGACACCACCAACCTCTACATTGTTTACATGGTGTCCAACCATGTCTCCGACATGTTCTACTCAGCTGGGGTTGCAGCTCCATTTCACACAGTTGTCCTGAAGATGGAATTACAACCCCCTTCCCCTGTCACCACAGCACAGGCAGCAGCTTTGTTTACTCCAGAGATCAGCAACTTCTTAGCTCTTGGGCAGCAAACTCCAGAGGAAAGGCTTTTCTCCTTCTGCATCTCAAAACACGCACCGCAAATGTGACCTTTGCACAGAGCCAGAATCTATCACTCTTGTCACTTCAACAAGTGCAAAAGTGCACAAGTGAGGGCCTATGTCCCACAGAACGAAGACAAGAGAAGATTAGAGGTCCCTGTTACAGCAGTGGATTATGTCTTTCACAGGCATGCTTAGAGTTATTTCCTTCGTCAACTTCAAGCCGTTATGAAACATCCTGGCAGATGCAGCTACTGTCCTCCCCTAGTCAAGGAGCCCATTTCCAGAAGAAATCTCTCCCTACAAAACTAGAAGCATGTGTTGGAGTTTCAGGGTCACCTTCCTCCCCACTCCAAGTGGGATAAAACTGTATGACAGGCTAGGAAGACTGACCACCAGAGACTCAAGACAATGAAGTAATTAGATATAGAAATAAACCCAGAGACATATCACTTTCTCCTGCCCTGAAAAGTCCTCTGACTCTGTTCCTCTTGATCAGATGTGCCCTGTGCATCTAGTGCAACTCTACAGGAATCTTATCAAATTCAAAGAAAATATATACTCTTTCAGTGCAGTCAGGAATACTGCAGTCTGGAGGCTCTAGCTTTGATTTTCAGAACAGAAGTTAGTCCTTTTTCTGCTGCTTCTATAGAGCCTCCCAAAATGACTTGAAAGGAGATGAAAAGAACAAGCATTTCAAATACATCCTTGTTAGCTAAAAGTATACATAAGTGTGAGTACAGATATATATATACACACACATAAATACACACGCTCTTTACCATTTCTTCCCTATTCAGCTGGGCAGAGCACTGAGAGGGGCTTTCAAGACCACAGCTGCAGCATTTCAAGCAGGGTGCTCTACACCTTTAGCTACCAGTGCTATGATCTGGAATACAGACCTCAGGCACACTATGGGATGTGGAAATTCACAGGTGCACTTCTCTTGCATAAGTCAGAAATAGCTTTCAGATGATTGGCACTCAGAGAAGGCTCACTGGTATAACTAAGACACTACTTTTGCAATTTAAATGCTTTGTATCATGTCCCTTTGTAGAAAGAGTGACTCACAACCTTTAGTCTAAAAAAAAAAAAAAAAGGAAATTGTGTTAAAAGCTGCCGTAATATATACTGTACAAGAAGTGTCTCTCCAGACTCTTTATCATAATAAAATACTTTTTATAGGAAAACACAGGAGATCATTTCAATTAAACATAAATGCTTATTAGCCCACACCAGGAAGCAATCCACTCAAATAACAGCCTCACACACAAGAGTATCAGCTTTTTCAGTAGTACTATATTGCTATTGTTCCGTTTGAAATATTTTCTTCCATAAGAGGTATTACTAGTTGTATTAGCATTACCTTCTAAACACAGCTGAAAACTGAGAATTGGCCTTTGAAGGTAAAAAAGTTTTAGATGATTAAATGTTGAGAAACCTCCTGGTTCCTGATCACTGGAGACAAGAACTGTGGTTGCAGATAAGGTTATGCATTCAAGTGTCTAAATTTCACTAAATATGCTTAAACACCACACTTAAATTTCAGGGTACCATAAATAACACAAGATATTGATGAAAGAGATGGACTGTACTTCAAGCATCCATAGTACAGGTGATGGCCAATTAGCACACACTATGCTTTCCCTCTTTTTGAGGTTTGGTAACAGAAAGCAGCAGCATAGACTGGACTAAAAGAGCCTAGTGGTCTCTCTCATTATTGACTACACAAGCATAGCAATTGAAAAGGGGAGAAAATAGCTACAAAATAAAGACATAAATAGCAATCATGAAGCCCAAGCTCATTTTGATGAGACAGGGCAGGAGTCAGAACTTATCATTTACTAATCTCCTCACTCACATTCAGAATAAAAACGTTCAAAAGACTAACAGCTTTAACTTAATATAATTTTAAAGAGGTCATTTGATCATGACACAACTTGAAGCAGCCTGGATATGCAAAAAATTCTGTGCAGATACCGGGTCAAAGTTTTGAACAGCTGGGAACTTGCAGTTCACTTCACACAGGCAATACTGTGCAAATACCCACCTGCAACCCTAGACACTGGATCTTTATGTTCAGACCAACATTTCTCTGGTGTTAATGCAACTGTCTTCCATGAAGGCATTTATACAACATTAATTTCCTGGCCACCTGTGAGAAATAATATCTGCCAGTTTTTAAGCATCCAAGTTCCAAATGGTAATTGCCCTTCCTCCTTAACCTCAGGAACATATTTAGAGCAGCAACAAAAAAAAAAAACACTGTTTCACACACCACTGTAAATTTCAACATATTTTTTGTTAAACTGAGCGTAATACATGTGCACACTTAGAGATTAGACATCCTATAAACTTGCAGAGGTTCTGGATTTGACTTATTTGTTCAGATGAAGCCAAGCTAATTAATTACCCAAAGCTCCCTTTTAGTGAGTGGGGAAAACTAGTCATGTCTGGGATAAAGTAAATTGCACCTTGAAGGATGTAGCTACTTAGAAACAGAAACTCAAGTCTTTAACATCAACAATGACAACACAATAATTCTTCTGTGTCTAACCACGTCCATTTGAGATACTTTTGTTTTCTCCACAGATAGCAGAGCTACCTTCTGATTTTTCCCCATCAAATCTTTGGGGGGGAAAAAAAAAAAAAAATATAAAAAAAAAAAGCAGTCAGAAGAAGGGTTTTTTTCTTCTAGAACAGTAGTAACTGCTCATCTTGATTCTTTGCCACGTCCCTTTTTCTTTGAAGAAGTTTATGTATAAGCCTTAGAAGTAGTGGGAAAGGGAATTCAACAGAAGAATTCTTATTTCCAACACAAAAGACTGTTCTTAGGAAAGAACAAACCACAGAGTGGGCAAGAAAACTAGAGGTGAGGGAAAAAAATAAATAAAAACAATCAACTTCTAGCTCATGCTAATGGAGAAAAATGTTTTTGTTTTTTTTTCATCCTAGATTTGTACCTATCTATGTGTAAGTTGTAGTTTACTTCTACTTCAAAAGATACAGCTCTCTAGGAGGCACCATACTCATCCCGGAAACAGTTTATCCCTGACTCTAGGGTCTGCCGAGTGACTCATCTCTCCTGATGACACAATTAGCTCATAGCCAGCATGCTCTCTTGGGCACCAACTGCCATTATGCAACAAGTTTATTTTCATGACAGAACAGTTTTTCAAAGATGAGCTTTCATGTCTCTTAATTAATAAACCTTGTTCAAAATCAAGCAGCCTAACCCTGTGCTTTTATATCTTGCATATACTTTATCAGAACTTCTTTTCCCCGTCCAGCATGACACTGTCTTAGTAGACTGGACTGTAGCAGTCACTACGAAGTTTAACTTAAAAACTTCTGAACACATAGATTTCTATGTATAACATGTCTGCCTGATGGAGTAAATCACAGCTGTATGCTCTGGTGTCCACTGAGGAAAAAAAAATTAGTTAGTTCACTGTTTATTCAATAACTAAACATTACCATTCTGGTTTCAGAAAAACCAGAATAATTGTCTGAATGACAATAAATCATTGTACCACCTGATGACCCTCCCCACCCAGGTAAGGGGAAATCGGGGAACACAAAGAAACACAAGGGTTGAAATGTAAATAGATTTACTAGAATAAGACTAAATTACTAATAATTCTAAAGAACCAGTATTAATCCTGACACTGATACAAGATTTACAAGAATTGTACTCAGCCCATTCTATCAGGGGGAAGCTGTGCGCTCCCAGCAGTGGACAGCAAGTGTCAGACACGGCGAGTGCAACAGTTTCAGGGGAAAGGAAGGCTTCAGGGGTCCAGTACCAGGACAAGGAGTTGTCTGAATGGCTGCCATCAAGGAAGAGCCAGCTATGCAGCAAAGTTTTCTATTTTATATTGACTATGACATTTGTGGTATGAAATAATCCTGTTGGCCAGCTTGGGTCAAATGCCCAGGCCTTGCTCCTCCTTGTCCCTGCACCTGGCAAGGCTCAAAAACACTGACACCTTGATTCTCACAGAGCCTGACTGGCCATAAAGTAAATTTTTTCATAAACTCAGACACTGGAGTCTTCTAAATGTGCAATTTACCCAGCATTATAAGAAAAGTTATTCCTGGATCTCCCAACCCAGGAGAACTGCAAATTTAAAATCCAAAAAGCACAACCAAAGGCCACATACACACACCCCTCACGCACTGTCCCTGAACTGCACAGGTTGCACCATCCCACTCTGTCAGTACATCTCAGAGCATCAGGAACAGCTGAGATCACCGCCACAGCAAAGTCCTGATTCAATAAAGGCTCAAGAAGATCACAGCCAACACAAGTAGGAATCACACTTCAGTGGGAGCAAGCATCAGCTGTTACCTCAGGTAATGAGAACTCAGTTGATAACTATAATTTGTGGCAATCTTCTCAACCAGCTAAAAACTTTGTCATCTAGGTTTCTCAATAGATATTGCACCAGGGCTCATTTTGGTTCTTAAAAAACAACATTTCTAAGAAACAGGATCTGTCAGCCCTTTGGCCATGGAGAGAATAGTTGCAGTGCAAGTTGCTATTCACCATAGATCATCAGCATCTTGGTAATAGCTGCAGAAAGCCAGAGGGATCAAGAAACCCTGAACAACGTTCACAGACATTTTTCAGAAGTCTTTCTAAATGCTATTTTCCTGGCTCTGAACCACAACAGCACACTGTCTGAAAGCAGTAGGAGTAACTAAAAAAAAAAAATGCTAGAGACTGTGCAATATTATAATGCTCGTTAGCTAAAAAACTAAGTTTAAATTTAATGATATCCAATTCAAACATCATAATTCTTTCACTTTGCATAATAACTTTCTACACATCACTTCACCCAGAGCATTTAAAGTTTTGCGTGTCTCTCTATTTGCTGTATGTATTGTACAAGGTGCAGGAGAAGGAAAGAGATCAAACAAACAAAAAAAAGCCCACCACAAACCTCCCTCCAGTTCTCTTTTTATACTGATATTTCCCACTGGTCTGTCTGTCCTGATTCAGCTGGTGAAGACAGTGACAAGGAGTCGATTTATAAAGAATCAGAAGTAACATAATTTTCTGTCAAAGAGGGCAGCACAGCTGTTCTCCTGTCAGCTTTCCCTCCAGTGTTGAGATTCTGAACACAGGTTCTAGGGTGCGATAGGAGAAGGAGACACTGGATTCATTTCATGACCCCAACAGCCCCTTTCACATTTTGTCCACACAAAGTCAATGGTGGAATAACCCTTCACTTCCATCAAGGATGCATTTTCATATACACTCTGTTTTGCATCAAGTTAAACAGAAAACAATATTCTATTGGTTGCTTGATCAATTTCTCTTGCAGTTATTTACTTTTTAAAAAAAAGAAAAAAGAAAAAAGACAAGTGTTAGAAGACAGTCACTGTGAATGAATTCCCCAAATATATTTAAAAACAACAAAACACATTTATTTCTAGAGTCGATTTACATTATTACCTACCAAATCCTTCATAAAAGTTAAGTACTTGATATTTTTAAAGAGTTGTTAAAATTCTCTTAAGCGGTTTACCCACATAACATTCTCAAAGAACTGCAGTAGGAGAAAAAAAACTCTTTTTTTTTTTAAATACATCACTGGTGTAATTTTGTAAGGATCTATGCAAGTTATAATTTTCCAGTAATGAGATAAGGGTCTGCATTTGAGCTCATTCAGTATCTATTTTTACAGAAAAACAAAAAGTCATCCCAGAGAGACTTGTATGCATCTCTGTTTTAGAGAGGTGTGTAGCATATCTGAACTCACAGTTACTTATTTACTGTCATGGCAAAGCCTTACTCAATAAGAAAACAACTTTTCATTACTTTGATTTTTTTCTTTTTTTTCTTTAAAAGCAGTTTCCTAGTTCTCAGGGTTTGAGGTTTTTTGTTTGTTTTAAATGGAGGAAGAAAAAAGTAGCACGTTCAATAAATATAGTGTTGTTATCATCTAGGCACTTTAATGAGGCTTCCCTCTGCAAGGCTTTTTACATCATAGTATGTAACTACACTTCTCTACACTGTGCCATACCACTCATTTAATGAGTGGCCTTCATATTTTTTTTCCTGAAAGAACAGTCCGTTCTTACGACCCGACTGAGATAATTTTAACAAGGTACAAATATTTTTTTGTGTGTGTATATGTATAAAAACAAAGAACACAAAAAATTCCAATATTTTCTTAACTTCCTACCCCAGAAAAAAATCATGTTCCATGATCATTCCTTACAACCAAAGCATGACACATGAAGCAGCAGATAAGTTTACCCAACTACTGTGTTTTGTAGATTCTTTATGTGCAAATTAACCTGTGACCCACAAGCTCAACCACTCCAAAATAGGGAATTTTTTTTCTTTCCTAAACAGTCATTGTGATCACTATTTAAAAGTCATCCACAATAGATATTATTTTTCATAATGGATTGAATAGTCTATACTACATATATTTAGACATCTGATCAATTTAAGTGGGAGACACCAGGGAAAGTTCACTAGATACTACTAAAAGAAACCAACAACCACCCCTCCAGTTTCTGGGGGGGGGGGGGGGGGGGGGGGGAATCAGCTTTTTAAATGGCAGACCAGAATTTTCTGATCTGCTTTAAGTTAGCTTCCTTGTTGTTTGTTGTTCTTTTGGTTAGAGAAATGAAGTGATATACCAGCAATTCTAGTACTTCTGTACACTGGGTAAGCTCTTTCGAGATAATCCTAGTGATGATCCCACCAAACAGCCTAGAAACATTCTCCATTGTCTCTATAGTTGACTACTACTGCAGCACCTTTGAAAGAGGGTTTTTTACCAGCAGCTTCGCATTACACTATTGCTGATGTCTCTTGATGTTGTGAAAGGTACCTACTACAGACAACCTGCCCAGGAAGAAATAGAGATCTTCCTCAGATAACTGGAAGAAGCCTTACGTGTTCAGACCCTGATCCTCAAAGCATCTACTTTATCCACCCTGGTATCTTCTGAATGTGCACAACCAATTCAGGAAATTTCTACATTGACAAATGCACTTCCCGACACAGGTGATCAAGGAGCTGATGAGCAAAATTGTTCTGCTGGACCTGGTCCTTACAAACAAGGAAGTACTTGGTCACGAGTGTTAAGTTCAAGGGTTGTCTTGGTTGCAGCTACCAAGATGATCCTGGAAGGAAGAGGGGTCCAGGAGAGCTGGTTAATTTTCAAGGATCGCCTCCTCCAAGCTCAGGATTTGTCCACATCAACCAACAGGAAATCACACAGAGAGCAGAAGGCTTGCAGAGATTAAACTCAGGCATGGAAGCAAAGTATGAGAGGAGGAACCACAGAGATGTGACTAGGAGGAATATCAAAACTATCCAAAAAGGGCTGGAGCATCTGTCCTATGAGGACACACTGAGAGAGTTGGGGTTGTTCAGCCTGGAGAAGAGGTGGCTCTGGGGAGACCTCCTAACTGCCTTTGAGTACCTAAAGGGGGCCTACAAGAAAGTTGGAAAGGGATTCTTTATCATAGAGCATAGTGATAGGATGAGGGGTAATAGCTTCAAACAGAAAGAGCTATGAGCTGTACTACACACATGCTTACTATTTTAGAAAGATGCAACCAAAAATTTTACTGCCAACTGCACCTACAAGGAAAATCTAGGTAAAATACCAATGCCTAACTTGGACCTAGACCAGACCACAAGGCATATCACCCTTGTTTAAGTGTGTTTTGGCCTCTAATGATTGCATGTGGTCAAACTTATCATTCCCTATCAAAAAAAAAAGCCAGTTTGCCAAAATTAATCACTTCCTGGAAAAAAATGAATCCCACAAGTCTAAGTAAGGACTGTCACAGGAGTCTGAGGTTCTCTCTTAAGGAAATTCCCACCAGCTAACCTGCTTACCTCTGTGGCAGGACAAACAGGGTCCATAGCTTTGGGAGGAGCTCTTCGGAGAGCACCCTAATGAAAGCAACCCTGAGTAATCTAGATGACAACTCTAGAGCAGAGCTGACACATACTGCTCTAGGACCATGATGTGCCTCAAAAACACTTGCTGTATCCAACAACTCTGTAAATGTAGGCCCCCATCTCCCTCTTCCGACATTTAAGTAACTTGCCCATCAACCGTAAGATCAGATCTCAGAACAACAAATAGTGCAGTTTTATAATGCATTTTGCAACCACCTTATTTGCCTACACACAGGATAGGAAGAACAGCAGGAGGCCAAAGCAGGTTATTAACAAAAGCATCCTTCAAGCATGTGTGATCTATTGTGTTACATGACTTAACGTTAGCCGTAAGTCATGCTGCAATGTTTCCTGGGAAAATTGGCTTTGAGCTTGGGCACTGTACAGCTATCAGTAAAAAAAAAAAAAAAAAAGGTCACCAGGGCAGTAGACCCTTCTTTCCTACAGTACCACTCCAGTAGGATGCAAGAGTCACAAAAATAGAGCAGGCTTACAGACTAAACCAGTAAAGGGCTGAAATAACATGACAACAGCAGAATATGGGTGAAAACCAGTCTGTTTTTCTTACTGCGTTTTTCTGTAGTACTGCATGATAAGAGGGATATGTAGGAAAATTAAGCAAAGAGTGAGGGTACTTCTACATTGGACAGCGATGTTTCACTGTCAGTGATTTATTGGATAGTGGTTCCTGTGCCTATGTTTTATAATGTACAAGTACAGCAGGTTTTTCAATCAGATAAGTACATCCTCCCACCTGGCATACAGACACCGCAATTGCCTTGCTGAGACAGGAGTAGATGTACAGAAAGCTAAAGGCAATTACAGATACCAAATTGCAAATTGTAATACTTTCAGCAGTAAACGCAATAGAAAATGAGAGAACACAGGACTGAGCTTTCTCTAAGCAGTCAGTACATGCAATTTTTTTTCTGCCAAATTTAAAGTGTAAGATTTATAAGATGCATCCCTAATGAAGATTAACTAGGTTTAAATTAGTTTAGGAAATGAAGGCCATCTTCACAAACAAGAAAAAAAAATAATTAAAAAATTGCCCTAAACCCCAAACCTTCAAACCAGAAATTTAATCTTCAGCAATATCCTCAAAGATAATGCGATGAGCCCAGTTACCTGCACTTAATTTCAGCCCCAAGCTTTCTGAAGAATAATTTAGCACTGTCTTTTTAAGAAATTGAAAAGGGGGAAGAAAATTACATTTGGAAGTCGCATCCATTTTCATAGAGCTCAAAACTAAGACTTCTTTCTATCATTAGAAGGGAGAAAACTATTCTTTTAATACAGTAGAAAGTAACAAAACTTACCCCTGCACTGAAAACTAGACATCACAAAGGAAAGTTTGAAATTTCAGGAAGTAAGAGATACTGAAAAGTTTCATGTTCAAGGGTGGCTGGTTAGACAAGGGTCTCTGTAGCCTCCCTTCAATCCTAAAGTGATTCAGTTTCCTTCACTTTCTGGAGTCAGGGGCTGCCTAATGATCTTTCAAACACCCTTTGGTTTACTGTGCACAAGCAACAGCACCTTGTACCAGCACTTGGGACCAGCAGCAGGCTGGTTTACAGTCAAGCTTTGCTCTCAGCCCATCATAGTAGTGAGTGTGGATCTGTTCTCACTTTTTCTTCCTTCATATCATCTTCCCTCTTATATTTGGCATTTAAACACTTTGAGGCAAGATTTGTGTTTTCTGTAGGTTTGAGTTTTTTCTTGATTTCGGGTGGAAGTTTTTTTGTTTCATTGGGTTTTTTTGTGGGAGTTTTTGTTGCTGTTGTTTTTGGTTTTTTGTGGTTTGGTTGTTTGTATTATTTTGGCATTGTACTGTTGTGCTACATTAAAAAAAAAAGAACAGATTAACTTCAAGGAAAGAGTTAGCTCAGTCTATTTTGGGATGAAAAGCGAGGCTAGCAGACAAATAGGAAAGCATACAAAATTTAGTAGCTTGGGGTGTCAAGTCATCAGACACAATTCACAAGCATTATGATGACAAATGCGCTCTTTGAGGTTATTAGAAGATCTCTTCTACAGGAAACTCATGCACTTCAAGAAATTTTTTCTTCTTTCTTGGAAAACCAGCACAAGGATAGCATCTATAAAATAAAATACTCTAAACTCTAGTTAAATAGATCTATTCTCCTTTTTTCACTTGACCTTGCAATAGAGACTAAGAAATGGGTTGGTTTGCATCTTCAAGGCTAGAAACACATGGAGAAGTACCACAGACATTTTGTTTCTGCAAAGGCAGAAGATTATATTATAGTAATTTAACTTTTATTTAATCCATTAATAAACAGATTTACCTCTTTTACAGGTTCTTCATCCGGGGCAGCATCTTCCACCACAGGCTAGTGAACAGAGGAGCAAAGAGAGGGGGGGAAAAAAGCATTATAAATATATGTTACTGAGAAAGACACAATTCTAAGACAAGTTCTAGCACAAAATCCTTTCAGTTTATTTTTAGTTGCTTAAGTCCAAATTTATACTGCCGTAGCAGCGATGTTCAATTCTTCACACTTAGCACAGGTAAGTTAACCGTTTAACCCATGGGGACCTGCTTTCTTCAAGATGTATAAAATGCTAAGAGATGTAGGAGAAAGTAAGGGCACGCTAGCACTATTAAAATTGCTGATGAATTGGCAAAACTAGGTTTGTCATAGAAATTGCACAAAAATGAATGAAGAACTAAGCAAGATAATTCATGATATGGTAGGTTGACCCTGGCTGGACAAGGTGCCCACTAAACCATTCTATCACTCCCTGCCCTCCACCAGACAAAGGCTCATGGGTTGAGATAAGGATAAAGAGAGATCAGTCACCAATTACCACCACAGGCAAAACAGAGTCAACTCGGGGAAAACAAATTTAATTTATTGCTAACCAAATCAGAGTAGGATAACAAGAACTTAAATCAAATCTTAAACATTCTCCCCACCCCTCCCTTCTTCCCAGGCTTAACTTTACACTGGAATTCTGTAATTCCTCCCCCCAAGCAGCAAGAGAGGATGGGGAATAGGGGTTGCAGTCAGTTCATCACACTTTGTCTCTCCTTCCTCATCAGGGAAGGACTCCTCACTCTTCCCATGCTCCAGCAGTCCAGCATGAGCAGGGAGGCAGTCCTCCATGAGCTTCTCAAACAAGTCCTTCCTACAGGCTGCAGTTCTTCATGAACTGCATCAGCATGTGTCCCTTCCACGGGGTGCAGTCCTTCATGAACAGACTGCTCCATGGTGGATCCCCTGTAGGGTCATGACTCCTGCCAGGAAACCTGCCCCAGCATGTGCTCCTCTCTCCACAGGTCCTGCCAGAAGCCTGCTCCAGGACCAGCTTTCCACAGCCTTCTTTGGGCATCCACCTGCTCCAGCATGTGGCCCTCCACAGGATGCAGGTGGATCTCTGTTCCACCATGAACCTTCATGGGCTGCAGGGGGACAGCCTGCCTCACCACAGAACGCACTATGGGCTGCAGGGGGATTTCTGCCTGGAGCACCTCCTCCTCCACTGACCTTTGTGTCTGCAAAGTTCTTGCTCTCAATTATTCTCAATCCTCTCTCCAGCTGCAGTTGTGCAGGTTTTCTTCCTCCTCACCTTCTTAAATATGTCATCCCAGAGGTGCTACCACTGTTGCTGATGGATTTAACCTTGCCCAGCAGTGGGTTCATCTTGGAGCTGGCTGGCATTGGCTCTATGGAACGTAGGGGAAGCTTCAAGCAGCTTCTCACAAAAGCCACCCCTGTAGCCCCACCACAACGAAAACATTGCCACACATACCTAATACGCATAAATAAACTCAAACTAGAAGTGGAACAGTATTTCTTGTGGAGAAGAGGGAATGTATATATACATGGGACCAAATTTTCTAAGCATTTATTTCCCACTTAAATATTATCCCAATTTAATGGGTGCTCAGCTGAAGCCTATTAAATGATGAACCCTTTGGAAAATAGACAGAAAGATTACAGAGTTTGATCACACAGCCCTTGCTTGGGAAAATATTCCCAAGGCTGCAATTCACTGCCCCATCCATCCAGCTCGAGACGGATCGATAACTTTGCCTACCCACAAGGAAATTCTATACACAGCAAATATCCCAGTTTTCTTGCTTACTTGTCAGACACAATTAATGGCCTCCTGAGCCAACCGGCTAAATCAGCAGGATTTTGCTCTAATCTTCCTTTATAGAAACACAATACAGAACATGCCCTCAAAGCACTCTTCCTTATCAAATTATTGATTTACTATAAATGTTGTCTTTAATATCTGCAAGTCATTCACCCGAGTCACACACAGGTACTCATAAATGCCTCTATTTTAAGAGGTTTTTTGGCATTAAGGAAGAGGAGGAGAAAACGGTCCATATGCATAAAAGAATGAAACTGTCTCCCTCCTTGTCTAACTGTGAAAAGCTTCTGTGAAAAAGAACAACTTGCAAACAATCATGAAAACATTTATCCCACACAGATTCAGAGCCCATGATAGCTCCCTTGAAGCAGTCCAATCTTCAGTGTTTAAGCTGCATTCAGCTCATTAAAGACCAAATGTCATCAGTATTTGAAAAGATGACTGGTGTTCAAAGACAATAGCCCACAAGAGAGACAAAGTTAATTTCTATGTACCGTAACTAGATTTGAGCAAACAGTACTTTAGGAAGTCTATCTACAACATGATTTAGAAGGGTTATAGAGGTATCACATATCTTTAATGAGCTTAGAGATAGCAATAAGGCAATAAATGATGTTCTATCTGTTGTTCTCATCAAAACTGCAAAATTTTATGCCTGTAGTTCCTTATCCCTCTGTAAAGATTTTTTTAAGTGGAATTGTAGCAAGAGTGATAGAACAGTGTAGCTCCTATGGTGCTTCTTAAAGCAGGAAATGCAAAGAAAATCAAAAGCTGAACATCTGATTAACTAGCTTTGCAGTGGGTCAGTTACACTTGGTAAGAAGATCCACATTCTGGAAGAAAGGTCTAAATGGTCCTCCATCAACAAAAGTGGTGACAACAGAAAGCTATTGTCTCCAGCAGTGGACAGTGCAGAAGCTTCCCTTATTATCTAGAGAAGTTTTCCCTAGAAGTTGATGTCAGACAAAGCAATCTGAGCAATGCCTGAAGTGTGCTCTGTCTAGAGTGGAAACACACAAATCAATCTGATTTTAAGAGGAAGAGAGCACTTTGAATGGTGTGTTAAATAGAAAGGTACCCTTTGGGGGCAGGAGGGCAAAAGTATCAATTTCTATAATGTTCAATAGAAAACTGTTTACCATAAGTGTAGTCATACAAGTTCATTGGGAAAGCAATTTAAACAGATTGTCAGCTGACTACTTAAAATCAGAAGCAGTTCGCTGTTTCCCAGATATAACCTGATGGTTACATTCAGATTCCTTGTGTCATGCAAAGAGCAGCAAGTGGCAGCACTTGGAAGTACCTTACACGACATAAGCCTCTGCAAGCCCCCCAAGCTCATTCTTAACCTAGAGGGTCCAGAATGAGTCACACTGGTATCATACCTTACAGCATTACTTCTGCCATATTGTGTAAATATATAAAGTAGCACTCTGTATGAAATCTTTTCAGCAACTCCTCTTTTGAGGGAAGTGGTTTTGTTCCCTGTAACCTGGCTGGTTAAGTTACACTCCCCTCTAGCCCTCTCCTCCAAACCCTGTTACAGCCCCTTGGATCAATGAAGCAAAACCCCCACGCCTCATGAGTTTCACTCCTCAATTTCCATCACCTGTTACAAATGTGTATCCTGTGCTGGAAACAGCTGGCTAGAAATACTTCAGTTTTACTGCACTACTTGGTAGCCCCAGAAATACTCAGGAATCCACCATGCCCATCACTGCACAAAGAGATGATACCTTTCCTGACACAAGATCTTAAACTGCAGGTAATGAAAACTCTTCAACAGAAATCGTGAGCCAGCAGCCAGCTAGTTACCACAGCACTGCATTTCTAGTATGATCGTGAAAGCACAGTCCTGTGCTCAGAGGTAACAGACAGGGGTCTGGCTTTAATTTTGTGCTGATGCTGAAACGAACGTAAAGAAGCTCAGAAATCAAAAACAGAAGCGGTAACCATGGACCTGCATTAACCTCAAACCACAGATCACATACTCCATGGGCACTGGAGCAGGTTGCCCAGAGAAGTTGTGGATGCCCCATCCCTGGGAGTGTTCAAGGCCAGGCTGGATGGGGCTTGGAGCAACCTGCTCTGGTGGGAGGTGTCCCTGCCCCCAGCAGAGGGGGTGGAACTTGATGATCTTTCAGGTCCCTTCCAACTCTAACCATTCTATGATTCTATGTCTAAATGCAAGCCCAAGCGCTGCTCAGCCCGCTTCGCGGGTTTCCATCTATTCTACATTCTCCTTCCACTACATTCGGCCCCCAGACCCCCAGGGCACCGTTCCGATCCCAGCCCGGTGCAGGAGCGGGCGGGAGAAGCCCGCACCGACGCCCCGCGGGGAGCGGCGCAGACCGGGACGCTGACACCCCCGCCCTAAGCCACTCCGGCTGTGGGGCAACAGGTTGCCGAGCCTCTCCCCACGCTGG
>VXBW01007109.1:494553-549479 GCA_013400375.1 Thinocorus orbignyianus
CGCGGGTAGGGGAGGGGGCGAGGGATCCCCACCGCCCCCCAGGTTCGGGGCGGCCCCAATGCGGCTCCCCCTGCGGGAAAGCGGGGCTGGCAGCAGGGCTGCGGGCCGCCCGCATCTCCCGCCGCTCACCTCCGTCTCCATGGGCTCCACCTCTATCCCTTTCCATAGCTCCAGCAAGTGGGCGATCGGCATGCTGGGCGACGCCTGCCAGAAGCCGGGATCAAGCAGGAAGGAGAGCGCGGCGGCCGCCGAGGGATGCGGGAGAGGATGGGGAAGGAGGAGGAGGAGGTNATAAAGTATTCAACCAGCAATTTCTCCCCTCCCCATTCAAAACGTAGATATCTTGATAGGAAGTGCAACTAGCAGAAGGATCTCTAAAGTTTGTAAGCTGAATATTATTCTAGCCTTAAAGAATCATCTCATTTATCACTTCCTTTATTATTTCATTTCTTTACTACAAAGTCTTAGTAAAGTCTGTCTGTTCAGATGCCATTTCCTCTTCGTTTAGCTCTCTCAGTCTACTACAATCATGTTACACACATTGCATGATACCCAGCCGCACAGACCACAACTTACACAGATGGTGATTTGGACTTTCCTCAAAGTGAGGTTAAAACACGTTACCTTGTTCAGGCAACTTTATTATCACGTTCTCAAAGGTGTTAACTGCCGAATAAGTCATTGCTCTTCAAAGAGCAAATGTACAAAGTGCATTTTTCTCCTGTTCCATGCTCTAAAAGCCAGTTTATTTCTATATAGCAACAGTGCTGTATAAACACAGAGCAAGTTTTAGCAAATGACAAAAACTCTTCTGCCAGTCTACGAAGAAACATTTGAAAGAGTCTTCCTCCTCCAGTCTCATCTGAGCTCCCTCAAACTCTATTTAACTTAAGTAAGCTGCCCTGTCAGTCTAAATGCCAGGCAGGGTTAGGAAAGAAAGAAAAATCCAGTGACTATAATAAAGGAAAAAAAAAATTCAGACCTCAAATAGAGACATACATTCAGATAGTGCTGCTGGAACTCAGCCTTTTACTTCTGTGGTAGAATCTGAACACTTTTCTTGACATCTGTGCCAACACTGAACTAACAACTTGTAACACCAATTATGCAGCTTCATCTGCTTTACAGATTGAGCAATTAAATATCTAGATTACTGGCTTGACTCACTGCTCACCAAAAAGAAAAAAGAAAAAAAAAAACAAACAAAAAACAAACCCTACATAGTGGGAGTGATATCAATCACAGAACAGACACATACCTGGAACCAAAATCTACAGTATCTGGTTGCTACATGCTCCTTGGTTCTTGTGTTCTGCCCCTGCTTCTTACCAAGCACCATGTGGGAAGCAGACATACTATACGTATAACCTCACATACAGACTCTCTCAAACAGCCTTGTAGTGCCAAACACCTGTGAGGCCAAAGCCAAGATCAGGTACAACAAATTCAGAGCACAAACCACACTTGCTTTACAAAACCCAGAGGCTTCCAGAGACATGTTCCCAGAAAAGATATAATCAGGTACAATCTTCATATATCATGTCAACTTGGTTTTTTAGAAGGCCTGATTTACAGTATTGCATTTTAGCCTTCAGGACACAAAGCTTGAATGCAACAGGCTGAGAGCAGTAAGAAAACATCTACAACAGCAGAGAAGTGGACATGTCCAGGTAATCCTAGGGGAAGAAAGTCAAGGAAATAAGTTTGGGATCTTTGCATCTGCAGTCAAGTTAAACACATGTGCGTGTAGGTCTAATGTTTTTACATCTTTTCCAAGAACTTCACTTAATGGTTGAGGCATGCAGTTACATGCTTCCTTAAGCAGTAGTCTATTAACAAACTGGGATATCAAAACCTCCATTGTATTTCCAGACCTGTTTGGTCAATCTTAAGACATGTAAGGTGGAAATGAAGAGAAAACCAAGTGATGAGATCTTGTTATTGCTTTAGCTTCTGTTATAAGCATAATGCACATACACTGCAGTAGACTCACCACACTCTTTCACCAAGATATGAGTGGCATATGAATTAAGCATTCAAGATCACTGGATTAACCAAGGCATGCATTTCATATTCCATCCCTTATCCATATCTAAAGAAAAAACACAATTTTTCAACCTCAGATAAAAAGAAATTAAAAGAGTTTAGTTTTCAGTCATTTTTTCCTTTTATTCTGCTACATTTACTCAGAGTAATCCCACTGAACTCTCTGGAGCTATTTCTGCCTAGAGATTTTGCAAGAACAGGGTGTCCTTCATTAATAAGAATACTGATTTTCTTCTTAATGATTTAAGTATTCTGCTGCAGTCTTTATTTGTGAGGAAAAGCATCTTTAGATGCCTACAAGATTCAGATTCCTAAACATTCAACAAACTAAATTCTCCTGTATTAGAAATGTGCATATTTGATGCAATTAAGAAAAATTTGAAACAAAAGATTAATTATGCAGTGTAGTGACATGTTTCGCAAAGTGATCAGTCGTTTTCATCACAGTAACATCTGATGGACAACCAGGACTGAGATTCTTTAGTTTAAACAGAGTAGCAGAAAAATCCATGTTTCCCTCCCCAAATTTCTCCAAGATCCACTTACAAAAACATTGGATCAGAAAAAGAATAGAACATCACAAAATTTGGAACATGCCACTTCCAAAAATATCACATGAAGACTGGGATAAAGAAATAGAAGAGAAAGAATGGATGGTATACATGTGTGTCTTGCCTCTGCCATGTCCCGAGGGAACAGATGAAATTTCAAAGCAGTTGGTCTCTGAGGACACACAAGAGATCTAGTCAGAGCAAGAAGTAGTTATGAATGTTTTTTTTCTCCCAAGGAAGGATTAGTTAACCACATTCACACTTTAGCAGAGGTAGTATTTGCAGATATGCTAACTAGGCCAAAAATTACAAGAAGATTAGTTCAACTTGCCTCACGAATATATAAGTATATTCATCTCCTGTGAAACAAAGTGCTGGACTACTTACATGGTCATTTGTAATCTATTTTTACTTGTCTCCTGAGTCGTAGCTAATGGCTTCTGCCAAATGTAGAGTGGGGGATTAGACAAATCAATATTCTGCTGTGTTATGGTAACTCCTACACTCGCGGGAGATATGTAAGTACAGAAGAAAATTTCTTAAGAGCTTTGTCTATAAATTGTATTCAAATGCTTTACATTAATAACTTACACCTCCACTCCTTTGTGAGAAAGGAAAGTACTATTTCCCCAATTTATGCACAGAAGGAAAGAGATGTAGAGAAATATCGTTTTTGTCAGTAGCTGAACACACCCCTAGGTCCATGACTTTAGTGCTAGGTTTAATATAATCATTGTCATGTCAAATCTCATACATCCATCTTCACACATACCTTCACTCAAAGTTCCAGCTTGATAGCCTGGCAGAGAAGGTTATCCACACACAGAAAATGGCCAGAACAGGTAGTACTTACACAGAAGCCAGAAAAAAAACCTTTTCACCTTCAAGGGCATTCCCAAGGTCCTCCTCTGTATTTACATGCCTCTTCCTGCTTGCCACCATGTAAACATCACCTGTTATTAGGCTGGTCACACTGTCGCATCAATATCACCCTAACTTTCCCCTCCCTCCTTCTTAAAATTTTGATCAAGTCTTCACCCAAGCGAAGCCTCCTCTCCTGCAAATAGCTTTTTGGGTCAAGGCTGACACTTACCTGTCTGTTCAGCTGCAGTATCATGCCTAAAACTTAAATTTCATATTCAGTATCTCTTAAAGGGTGGGTTACCCCAAGTGTCAGCACTGAAAAATAGGCCAGGTCTCTGAAGTGTCAATAGCATTGTAGAAGGGACAAGAAAAAACCCAAAAATTGCTGGGGGCAACGAAGTAACACTCCCCTGTCCCTTTCAAATGTTGCACTAGAGAACATCCAGTCATTGGAGCACATCACCTGTCCACCTGTATGACACTGATTTTGGTTGCCAAAGGGCTCTTGGAAAGCCTTGAATGCTCATGGTCCAAACACTGGTCATTCCTTAATCTGCAAAGCAATCAGACTGCACAGCTAAGCACGTGCTGAAATTTCCCCAAAGATTGCTTATGAGAGAACAAAATAGAAGCAGAGCACAGCAGTCACCTGCTGATTACTTCAGTGTCCCAAGGCACAAAAAGAGTTTCTTTGGTCCTTTCCAATGATTCCTGCTACAGACCACAGACAAAAAAGGATGGAACTCCTGAGGTAGAAAGAGCTAGTCCCTGCAGCATGTACACCCACAGAGATTTCAAGCAAGCAACCTTTAGCCTCTGTAATCTGTAGGATATTTCTGCCTATGGAGTACACACACATATTGTCCTCTCCAACATACAGGCACAGATTTGGGAAAAACACAGAAAAACAAAGTCACACTTAAAGAATGCTTCAAAATACATCAGTTGACAGTAAACAGCTGGCATAAACTAGAGGTAAACATAGAAGACCTGCTGACGGAGACCATTCAAGCTAAAGGATTGGTCACCTCCTCTGATGAGGACAACATTGCTACCAGTGTACAGAGGCAGAAAGCAATGCGTACACAGGCCACACACAAGCAGAATCTCAACAGCAAGCGGACATGTTTCAGCACACCCCAGTGATCAACTTAGACTCATGCATCCCACTATCACATGGAGACCCATCAACAGCCTCTCTTATTTACCAGAAAATGCAGCCTTCTAACAGGGAAGAAGAAAACAAGACCATAGTACCATGCTACTCTCAATCTATCACCACACCATCCCAAGGATGGAAGAAATATGCGGTTCATAACTAGTTTCCTATACTATGTGAAATCAAGCCTGTATTGGGTAGATGAAATTTCTAGTGGTTGGTTAAGTGTCAAATGCTAGAAGTAAACTAGTAGAACTAGGGCAGTTTTTAAACTGCACAGGAACTTTGCATCTGTCTTTGATGGAGGGAAGTCTCGGTTGCCTATGCTTTTTTTTGGTTTGCATATCAAAGTCATCAAAAACTCTCTTCCTGACTGAAAGCAAGCAAATAAACAAAATCCCCCACACTACTTTTTCCTCCCTGAGAGCAGATGTTGAGATGCTTTAAGCTCATTACTAAAACAAGATGACTACATTTCCTCAGCAGGAGCTTCGTTCAGTGCCTCAACGTTCAAGTTCAGCACTTGGATGTTCATCACTTGTGCAGATAATGGAGAGGAGCACCAAACACCACCTACACATTTCTAAGTCTGCAAGGTACAGGGGAAATATTGCTTATGCAATAAGAGGCCCCTAGTACTGCTAAAACAATTTACTGTGTAGTTGTTAAGTACATGCCTGGTTATCCCCAAGAAACACAGAAGGAAACAGTGGCAGATAAAGTATTCAGTCTCAAAGTAGCACACATCTATCTGCTGTGAAGCTTATAGCTTAACATTTTCAAATTAAAATCACGTCTGCTCTATATCCTGAAATAGGAAATGCTCAGCACCAGAGAAAAGGTCAGCTTAATTCTTAACATTTGCAATGCTCTGGTTCCCCCACCTTAATGAGAAGGTCTATACTGAGTATTAAAATCAGTGCTTAGAGAGCAACAATGATAATTGGGCTCCTTCAGTTTAAAGGGTGCAACAGACTGGTATTGTCCAGCCAGTCTGGTGCCCCTGCAGAACAGGGACAAAGGATGCCAGAAGCTGTAGAAAAAACAATACTTCTCATATTAATCCTTGCTAATTTTTTGCATTAAAAATGCAGGTACTTGACACATCCTACATTAATCTCTGCTTAAC
Organism: Thinocorus orbignyianus; assembly: GCA_013400375.1. NCBI lineage: Eukaryota > Metazoa > Chordata > Aves > Ciconiiformes > Thinocoridae > Thinocorus > Thinocorus orbignyianus. The sequence continues at coordinate 500,303 of VXBW01007109.1, forward strand.
ATTACTGAATAGTTGAATGCCAGAAGAATTGCCTTGGAAAACGGAAAAACTAAGTCAGTTATCTGGGGCAAACCAACCTCTGTCAGTACAGATGCAGCCTAGCTGATGTCCCCAGTAGGGCTAACCAGATGGCACAGCAAGAGCCCCAGTGTGTTCCTGCACAATGCCATTGGTTTAAGTTGAGATACAACATTGCATTGCACTCAATTTGGGGTCAGGAAGACAGATTTGGAGGCAATAGAGCCATTGCAGACAGAGGGAGAAGGGGGAGGAAAAGGAGGAAGCATTTGAGCCAGGGGCTCCCTTTGCTTACCATGCTTCCCATGTCCAGAGGTACTACCACCCCAAAATACCCTCCTTCTCTCCCGAAGGACCAGCAAAGGTTCTGCCCCCTCAATGCCATGGCAAGGCCCACAGGGCACAAGGGTGAGAAATGGTAGCTGCAACAGATCACATCTCAGAAGTGAACATCCACTCCCAACTGCTTAAGTTCTTCCTTACTGGAAGTAGCAGGAACAGATTTTTCTGCCTCCATCAGACCATACTGACAGGCAGCAAAGATCAGTCTTGGGTAGAAGCACCAAAAAAGGCTGCATCTCACCAGTGTGGATATGGCTGGACTGAAAATAAAAAAATAAAAAAAAAAAGTAAGAGCTGTTCAACATACACAGAGGGAATTGAAACCAAGAAATAAATTTAGGTCTTCATTAACCTTCACTTATGGAACAGACTACTCTTGCACAGGTCACTGTTTCTGTTAGTCAGATACATTTAGAAGTACAAACAAATCAAGATGATTTTCTGCAACTTAATTACATAACAAAGTTATCACTGGTTTGTCTACAGAATGTTGTTCTGGTGACAGAATGCTCAGGAACTGAATCTTCCATATAATCTTTCAGAAGTCAAAGAACTGACAACTAAAGACTTACATTAGAGAAAGAAAATGGAGGAAGTAGCCTAGGAAACATCGTGATAGCAGAGAAGGTAAGATTGCCTAGAAATACATAGAGAAGTATCAGGAGACTGTGATCAATACTTCAAGCGTAAATCAACAAGGATAACATTAACATGACAGGGGATTACACGCCGAGTCATAGAAATACACAGTAATTCACCTAATGACTGTGACACAGACATTTTGGGTGACTGAGGACAAGGGTACCAGTTCACTTTTGGGCATGCTTTCATTCAGATCCTGATAAAGATGCCCTCTGCTTAAACACATTAGGATGAAATTATAGCTGCAGAATATACTGTTCCTAAAAGAAAATCCATGTTCCAAGCACCATTTGGGAAACTAACAAAATGTCAAGAAAAAAAGACTTTCTAAATGCCATTCAAATAGAGTATGTTCTATTGACTAACTGCCCACTTTCCTTTTAATGTGTCTACTTGGACAAAGAAACTTCCAGCCATTAACAGACACACAGGCAACTTATCAGTAACTGCAGTGATATTTACAGGAACAGTGGGGAAGCAAAAAATCCATTCAAAAAAATTCTCAGAGCTTGTGGCTTTGGCAGAGCAGAGGAAGATGCTCCCTTGAGCAGAGAGAAGGACCAGGTGGGTGTCATTCCGGATTTACTTTGGAGGTTTGTGCATGCTGGTCAGTTTTCACTCAGTAAATCCTAATCTCACCCACTCATAACAGGAGCAAATGCAGCACCAAATGAAGTCATAGTGACATACTTTAGCTTCACAAATTTCTCTTTGAGGGATACAATGTACAGTCAGAAAACTAATTAAATCTATTCAAAGTTAACAGCACCAATCCTATGTTATTACAGCAGCTTTGTAATATCAAGCGTCCTTAGTTTCAAAGCAAATTACTACCTCTCAAACAGAACATGACATTCAAATCAATAGAGACCACAGAAAGCACACACATAAAATAAATAGGAAATCACAAGTGTCTAACCCAAGAATGAATATACAGCACGATTTCCTCCCCTTCAATCATTTAGCATTTTTATCTTTTGAAATATGACCTTAGCATGAAGGAGAGAAAGTAGAGTTACTAAGCACTGCAGGTGTTATGTATCCAATTCTGAAAAATAAACAAATAAATAAATAAAAAATCTCATGAAAACCACAAGTAAGAATAGCCTTTTTTTCTTTTTTTTTTTTTGAGTGAATTTTTTCTAGTGTTTTGAATTTTAAAAATGCAGAAGTAGCAATGTCTATGGTTGTTTTATTTTAAATTTGTCACACTCTATATTCTGATTACTTTTTCTAGATGAATACCACAGTGGCTGCTTGTTTTCACAGACAAGTATGAGACAACTGAAGCACAGCCTTGAATATCTGAGCTCAAGAAGTGAAGTACATTATAGATGATGATTGAAGGCTTTTAGATTACAGCCCAACCTGCATTTATCAGCTACACAATTCTGGGAAGAATTCCTCCTCTTGACTGCAGTTGCTAACTGCAAAGGCAAGAGCAGGGGCGAGAGCCAAGGATAGAAGTCCTAGACCAGAACTACAATCCTAACATGCTCTGAGAGTGACGAGAGAGCCAGGCTATGCAGCACAGCTGTGTACCACCCCCACAGAACTCACTCTATTGCTTTGGTGGGGGGGGGAGGGGGCGGGAAAGGGCAAGAAAAAGCAGCCTAATGGGCAAGTTAGAACCATTCTGTATAAGGGACCAAACCATTTATTGCTTGCATTGCCCACTAGCACAGAGACACCAGAGGCAATAGAGCAACTCTTTCCAGAACAGGTAATATAGATCAAGCAAGTGTTTCCCATGGTGGTATCACTGAAAAAAGGTTACTTGTCCAAACCTAGAATTCCTACCTACTAGCAGGACAGAAACAGCCAAGGTTGGGAGGGGGTGCCCACAGGCAAGACAGTCATGTCACACAGCCAACCTCCCTCCCTACAGAAGAAGAACACAGATAGACATCTGTGCTCACACAGGGCATCTACTTTCCACACTAGTTACCACTTTTCCAAGATCAATAAGCCAGACCAACAGCACACATCTTCCTACCTCTAGGTTCTTCCCCCACCTGAGAGGCAACAAGGAGGCAGGACTGCTGAAAACCACTTCCTTACCTTCACAGGTCACAGAACAGCAGCTCCAGGAGCCCACCATGATGATGTTCTTCAATATCTACCAACAGTTGCTACCCTAAAGTATTGCCTCTGTACACAGAAGAAACACAAGATACAGAAGAGATCACAGCTACAGAAACAGAGAATTTTCCTGCCTTCCTAGCCCGCTCTAATTTTTATCTCCTCATTAGTATAGCGAGGGCCACCTGGGTGAGGGCCATCTGAACAAGGATCACCTGCTCCTGGGCTCCAGAGGGAAAGGAAAACGCTCCTGGTGTTAATACTGTGAACACTTTTTGGACTGGAGTTTTCCAGAAACAAAGTTTCCTGGGAAGGTTGGAGCAGTCATTTCCCTGCCATGTGAGTACTTCTTGTGGTCCTCCTTGCTGTAGGTTGGCCACACGTCCTCCTCTGGAGCAAGGGCAGAGCGTTTGTAAGAGGAGAAACACAAGAGTGCAAGGCACCCATGTAGTCTCAGGCCTGGCCCGTGGGGGGTCAGTCAGATGTGCACTAGCTCACTGCTGTTTTGACTCAGTTGAGTGTTAAATTATAGTAATAGCAACTTATAGTGCTTTTTTGTTGCCAAAAATAATTATCAGGAGAAAGAGGGTATAATAGAACTAATCCCCACTAGTAAAACAATCTGATGTTCTGAGTTAGTTTTCCTGCATTTTCTTTGATCATACATTTGCTATCTTGCTATATACAGAGCTTGAAAAGCTCTAGTACGTGTATAGATTCACACATTTGTTCCAATATTCATCTGTTTTTCTTGACTGCAAATAAATTTAAGCCTGCAGTAGAATTTTATATTTGAGTTATGTTTGATATCTCCTTATAAATTATGATTTCCATGTTCTGCTTCAAGAACCATTATGTGTCACTGGCTTGCTTTCGTATTTCTCAAAAAAAAAAGAAAATTCAAATCACAATTTGTGAAGCAAGGCATGAAAAGTAAATGCCTGCCAAAGTTGCTGTATGAATACTGACTGATAAAAGCTTACCTGTATTAGAAGATAAATGTAGTTGTTCTGCAACAATAGCAGAATTTATTATCATTAATTTCTTTTAAGGCCACTTCCAAGAAAATTTCAAGGCTTTATCCACAGACCAGGTGAGCCTGACCAGCAGCTGGTCAAAGGCATAACAAAGAGACAAAAATCAAACCAGAGTTGTAGCACTTCCATAGCAATATTCAGCCAGAGACTGCAGGGTGACAGTGACCAGAGGCAAAGCAAAGGTCTTAGCTTTGACTGTGCAAATGAGACGTGATTTCCCTTGCAAAGATCAGGATTCTGCAATAGTCGTCATGCTTCTGGATTTCAAAACAAAGCTCTTTTGGCCTCGTTAGAGCCATTCGAACAGACACATGTTGCAGAGTCTGAGCTGCTGGTACCCACTAGACCTGCAATTTGCTATTCAAGGTTTAGCAAGCTCGTGTGAAAACAAGGTCCTAGCATAATGAATAAGAACAAAGATTCAAGTTTAGCTGGATTGCACGGACAATTCAGTTTTGGAACAGTTTGGTACAAATCCCTCACAGCATTCCTATCTATCCTCAATAAGCAGTAAAACAAAATGCAAGGGATAATTCTTCTCTCATTCCCCAACTTCATTTAACATACTCGCACTCGTTCATTCTTTCACAGAGAGAATTTCCGACTCTAGCCTCATTATGTCTACCTCTGTCTTCAAGGTCTAATTAACTCCTCCACAGAATGATTACCTTCAGCTGATTTTTTGAGGCTAAAGTTGGGAATTAATTCTAAATGTTCAGCTGTTCAGCTCACCTGGACCATCCATAAAAATGCCACCAGTAAGGACTTTAGGGTTTTTATAATGCTGACAGAAGTCCTGTGTACCTTATCATAGGAACTCCATGTTCAGTCAGCTCTTCTCTGTAGGGAATGTTGGCCTTCTCCATCAGCAGGCTGCATCAATCCCTTTTGTATACAGCCTTTGACCCAGGTAAGTTCCTGCATTCCACCCCTACAGGCTGTGCATTTGAACTGGTATTTCTAAGGGCGCTCCATCAACCTACTCTCACCTTCGCGCTTCCCAGATGGCTGCCAGGCATGGGCTGTCAGATACCTCCTGTAACAAGTATGCAATCCCAAGGCTGTGGAGCCAAATGTGTGAAGTTTTTCAGTAAGAGATACGGCATTGAGATTCTTTCCAGCCTCCAAACTATAGAGAGGTTTTAAGATTTCTGGAGGCAAGTATCAACTTCAGTGAAGGATAGCTTGATTCTAAATTATCTGTATTGCAGAGTGACATCCCTTATAAAATTTAAAAAATCTACAAATGAACACCACCCCACTCCCACATCCCCCTCACCCCCCAACCCAAAAAACCCCACAGGAAGACAGAAAAAATAATGTTTGACAATCACAAAATAATTATGAAATAATGAGAGTCCAGATTAGCTGGCACGTAGCTGTTACTCTATCCACAGTGCTTACTCCCCGTTCCTTTTTTACCTCATGCCTCATTCTTTTATAGGAAAATGTTTTCTAAGAAGCAAACAAAAAGAAATGCATTGCAGGAATTGCCTTTCTTTTTCAGAACTGCAGATCTGCTGCCACCGTCTCACACTTATCCCACACTTCCTACTCTCCATACCCAGGCAAGTGTGCTCAACTGTTACTCTCTGACTGAAGAAACATCTCAGTCTTGTTGGAAAAGCTGCTTAAACTTCCATAAAACATCTGAAAATCCACCGAGAAGTAGAAAGGAGCCAATCCACAACTACATTCGGTGTCTCAGACATTCAGCAAATGGATAGGAGTCCAAACGCCCTGTGGGAAGACTTGATCTTGTGCAAAGGGAAACAGCAATGCAAACGGCTGTATCAGTCCAAACCGGGCTTCTCTGTCAGGTGAGGGACTCTAATGAGTGGTGTGAAATGTGGATCCTCAAGGGAGCTAAAGAAAGGATGCCTACATCTCAAGTGGGGGTTTAGACCCTTAACTAAAACAAAGGGTTACCTTATAGGGGATTCCTTCCTATTTGTATTGCTTTTTTGGTGTATTGTTTCCTTATATCCATCTTTATGAGGGTATTCTTACTTTTCGAAGTCCTTGGGTTCTCTTACTTCCACTCGGCATTAACTGAAGTATTTTTCCATTCCTATGACTCAGAGTTTATTGTTGTCTCACACATCCTCAGACTTCCTACCAAAGTTGTCCCAATATAAGCCTTTGTTTAACTTTCTTAAATAGTGTTCAGGCAGCAGTATCACATAATACTACTTATGGTATAGTAGGATTAGATGCTACCGATATTAGCCTTGAAAATGACGTTTAAGACCAAGTAAGACCAGAGGATCAGAGCATATTGCAACTAGAAAGCTGCAAATGCTAGGTTAACTGCATGGAAGATAAGCAAGAATTTCTATCAAGGAAAACACTTAAATCTACTGTTCAACCACAATCAAGTGAAATTGAGATGTAAGTCATCTTCACACAAGCTGAAATCAGTGTCAATGTCCTTAGGGCTAGGGCTGGTTTTACACATGCACTTCTCCTAGACCTTTCTTCATAGCATAGTACATAGTACAAAAAAAGCAAAATGATGCTTCGAGATCCTCAAAAGATTTAAAATTTAATGACCTGCCTAAGGACTGTACAAACAGGACTTGGAACTGAGGGTCTAAAGTTCCTTTATTAGTGTCAGCCAGAAATGCGGCAAGGAAAATGCAATTAGTTTTAATGACTTGACTGGCTTCATGCAGACCCTAATATCACTGCAATCATAAAGCTATTTATAATTTTTTTTTCTACGTAAACAAGTCTGCATCTTGCATAGGTTACCTCAAATGCTGCAATATACCTATAGAGAAAGAGAAGTCAAATCTCTACAATAAACTAGTCTTTGTTCTAATGAACAAAGAATTGTAGCTTTCCAGATGAACAGAATTTATCATAGAAATAATGTTTTAGCAGTTCATGTAGTTCTATAAAAACAGATCTGGAATTACATTGACAAATACTTCTTGCCAGCAACCAGTATCTGCTACATATATCATCTCTAGCTGATAAACCTATAGAGACGGACAATATTCAAGGGACCAGACTTACTTTGCAGATGGCATAAACCCAATTATAAAATTACTGGACACGTTCTGTTCTGCTGTAATTGCATAATTACAATGGAGAGTAAAATCCAGCCCTTTCCCTTTCCCAAACAAGGGCACAAACAGTTTTTCAGATATTAATTTTATCTCATTTCACTGGAGCTCCTTTAAAAGTTCATTAAAAAGCTCCTTAAAAAGTTCATGAAGTTCCACTTCATGTTTTGGGGTTCTTCTTAATTTTGATTAGGGATGGTCGTTTGGGATATAGGTAGATGGAAATTAGGTAAAGAATGATAACTAAAAGGAGTTCAATATTAGATACAGTCACCAAAACTCTAAAACCTACTTTGTGCTGGATATTCCTACCTTTATGCCTCTTCTCCTCCCTTTCCCTTCTTCATGATTGCAACTGGCCTAGAGTTAATTATATGCAAATGTTATTTTGCAATGGTTTCCACAATAATTCTGCAATGTTTAATATTCAGATATGTATTCTTGGGTACCTTGTTCAATCAAATTGATACACACGTGGTTATTAAGTATGTCTAATTTATTCTCTGAGTTTAACACCATAAGGATGGCTAACCTGTATAACGTCTAATGTAGAGAAAGTTGTATTGCTTTATCTGATTAAATAGTGAATTGGCATAATTTCAGCTTTATAAATTGTTCAAAAAGTAGTTTTATCTTAGAATTTGCTGTTTTCTAAACCCTTAGGCTCCCACTTCACATTTAAAACATAGTGTTTAAAATACTTTCTTTTCTGCTTCTACTAAAAGTATTCCTAAATGTGCTTTCACTGCTTAAATGCTAAAGTAACCACTGGATTAAATATTCTTGGAATAATTATACGCCTACCATTGCCATAGGTCACCAATAAGTCGTGTATGTATCCCTGAATATTCATTCAGCTCAGTTAATTACAGTTTGGAAAATGTTATTTTCTCATACCAGGATATTTTGACTTGAGTAATTACTGGTATGATTTCCATTCTAATATCACCAGCCTCATTATAAGTGATAATAAAGCCTCACAATAGCCTGCTGAAAGAAAAACAAATACCCTTGGCGAGCAGCATATGAGAAGGCATGAGACAGTATTACTTTCGAACAGTGTCTTAATCACCTTTCTGTTATTGCTGAAGAGGCAAAGGCTTACCTGAATAATTGATAACTCAATATCACTAAAACCAGACAAACGTTGTTGACGACATCCTAAATCATTTGCAAAACATTTTTACTAGTTTTGTGGCAATTTGCCTCAAGACATTACTGTGGCATGGTTGACTAGAAGTTTCTTACACAAGGCAGTTTAAATCATTTCTGTGACTGTATTGTCTTGCAATATAATATGACCAAGTAGCTAAAAGTCACGTAGCATAAAAAAAAAACCCAGGCAAACAGAGCCCTGACTTAGATGTATATCTAACTACTAGCCCTCTCAGACAGCAGCCTCCAAACGGTTTTTAACAGAGACAATTTTCTCCTTTGGCTCCTACTCTGCTTAGTTCCAGCCAGAGAATTCTGTTCCTGACCAGCCATACAAACTCCACCATAGATCACCAGTAACTACTTTAGGTTTGGCTCAGCCTATTCATCACACTCATGCTTATTTCATGAAATACATAAATAGCTATTAAAAAATTCTTCAGTTAATTTTCTTATGCCTTAATTGACTGAGTTAATCCTTGTGAATCTGCTACCTGTTTTCAAACCTCTGACAAAGATCTAGAATCAGAAGTAAAATCCAACAGGAAGACCGGTACTTTCTGCAGACTGACCCTACCCTCCCAGTTGCAAAGCACTCTCCTGCCTAACAGCAGCTCTCAAGGTGCAGAATTGATTTCCAAGAAAACCTCAGAGCCCTTGCAAAGCTCTAGGGAAAATAGCCAATGGGTGCATCAGGCTTTGCAACCTCTAGGGAGAATGTCAGTTTTGGGGAGAGCCTGATACAAGAGCTTATTCTACTTAGTTAGAAGGAAAGCTTTTTACTCTAGAATATCCCAGGTAAATCAGAACTGAAATTTGGAGCAGGGACTCCTACAGGGCAGCATCCTTTGTGAAGTTTAGGAAAGTTTTCTGAGGGGCCAGTGCTCTTACTTAGATGGTGTTTCACAGAAACACCCTCTTTGGGACAACAGACAGCACAGCTTTCCAGCAGTTCCAGTTTACAGCTAAAAATCATTCTCCACATGGGCGATGCACATTGTCTGCAGGAAATTAAGGTCTTCTAAGAAGCATTTCAAAATGTATCTTGTCTTGTCTTCATGTTATAAATCAGTATATTTTGAACTCAGGTATGTGGCGCTTTATTTTCAGACTGCGTTTCTCCTGCAGTCATTTTATTTGTAAAGCAGCACCTGTAGGAACAAAACATTATTATTTATAACTCAGCTCCCTGTCACATAAACCAACCTTCTGCCAAATCCCTTACAATACTATGCAACAAAACAGAGCAGCTAATGCTGCAAATCTAATTTTATCTAATACATGAAGCATGAAATGAGGTTCTGGTCATGGTTGTCTTTATCTCTCTGTGTAAGCTGCAGCAAGCCAGTTTGTTCATCGGTTTCATCCCCTCTTCTGTACAAACCAGAATAAGGCAGCTGATGTAAATGGGGCAGAAGTTCAGATCAGATGCACAAGTAGTCTCAGAGTTTCAGACCTGACTTGTCTGAAATCCTGGTGCTTGGATCCAGCTACAGAACAAAAGCACAGCTCTGCATTCTGGTACTCTTGGAATCGCAAATGTTTTGGGGCTGCATTAGGAATGCTTTCAGGTCCTTGCTGAAGTCTAGGAAAGGCTCACTGGGAAATAAAACTCTGACTTGCAGAAAATGGTTCTTCCAACACAGGAATGAAATAGTAGTCAATGACCACAGTGTGAGCAACGGAGATTCAGAAATGTTCTAGATGAGTCCTGGAACAAATTGGCTGTTTGTCCAACCTGGACGTGGTTGGCATGTCAGCCGGTTTGATAGTCTCCTCTTCTGACCAAATCCCGCTTTTCACCTGACAAACTGGAAAAGATTTCTCAAAACTAAAATGTTTCCCAAGAAGATCACAACTAGCAGAAACTGGAGCTGCTTATTGTCTCTTATAAATGACACCAATTGTACAGTTTTCTCTATTTTATAAGCTACCCTGAAATGCTTCTGAGAGTAGGTCACATGGTAGTTAATTCCAGTAAATATATAAAGTACAGAATAAAAGTCGGTAATAAACTGGCAAAGTCAGGCTGCATCAGGACGTGCTCACTGTCTCAGGGTCTTTAATTCTCTCTGCGGAATAAAGAAAATGAAAACAAAATTTCTCCTTTCTTCCTATGGAAATGTAACTACTTTTCTAAGGCAAAACTGCTTAATTGACATCCTTTTCCCTGCAAACCTTTCCGCTCTGTTACTTGAATACAAATTCCAGTTGTCTTGGGATACCATCTCTTAATGAAACTGAAGTTGACTGTGGCATTTCAGGGAATACTCATGTAAATTACATCTTCACAAAGAGTGAGTACAAGATGCAAGCTCTCACTCTAAATATGAATAATGCCAAATGATCTAGAAGAGAAACATGCTGTTACTGAAAGAAGCAAGTTAAAAAGAGAGCTTTACTGTAAGTCATTTGGGATGCAAAGATTATTGATTAGTAGAGTCTGACTGTGATTTGTTCAACTGATAATAAAATTTTATCTTAAAACAATAGGAGCGCTTAGTGGAGCTACAGGAGTGCCACAGCTGGAGCCATTAGCATTGGGCTCCTGTGCTGTAAAGAATTCCAGGGAAAAAAACATGTTAAGCGTGTTTCTGAAAAGCAGCTTCAGCCTGGTTTTCTTTCTCTAAATCTAGTCATGATTCTACTGAATATTGCACACTGAAATTCTTGGCTAAATGAAAATAATTTTATTCCAGTTCCTCTTTTACAATGTATTATTATTACCCCAGTACTGGTAATTGGCTTTTGGCAGCCTTATTACACATTAGGAAATCTCATAAAAAAGATAAATATAGTACAAAAATTAGAGAGAGGGGTGGAGTTGAAATCATTAGAAATTGCAATCATAAAAAATTGAATCCGTGTATTTAACTAAGTGTACTTTGTACTACTTATGTCGCTGAGCTCTACTGGAAAATTCCCAACATCTTCTAAGTTAAGCAAACATAACAGACTAAGCATATTAAATATTACTTTTTCTTGCTGTTTTGTGGTTTTATTGGTTTTTTTTTCTGGCCAGTGTACTGGAAGTCACTGGCTCCTAAATCAGTTCTTATTGCATTATCCAAAGTAAAGCTTTCTCTCATTCTAGTCATCATAAAGGCAAAACCTTAAAATAGATAGCTAAGAAATTTCCAGTATAAGATATATTTGTCACACTCACTGTCTAATTTCACAATGACCTATGATGACATAGTGCAGTTGGATTACCATAAAACATTAGGAGTGGAAAAAGATCTCATTAGAAGTTCTTTGTAAAGAAGGCAGTACTTCTACAGAATACCAAAGCAGCAGCTTTTTCTTTCAAAATAGCTAGTAAAATATTCTTTTGAGAAACTGTGATAAATACCTGCAATTTAAGTTCATTTAATTCCTCCCTGATTGACGGTAATGAGTCTCCATTTGTCTTGTAAACTGAATACTTAATCGCTGTGTTCAAAATGACATCAAGTTATTACAGTGTTCAGTATGTCTGAAGTGAAAAGTTATTAACTGGCTGATTTGCAAGCCTGAAGGGACTTCAGAATCTGTATCAAATCCTACATTGTTTACATTTAAGGACTATGGAATTGGCTCCATCTGGCTCCCTGTGGCTTATAAAGCAAGCTGCCAGTAACTAAAATTTCCACCACTGACCACTGGTGGATTCCAGCAGAATTCAGCTGGAGAAGGTGAAATGAACAGAAATGCCACAACCAAATTTTAAGAGACGGATGTGAAAAAGTCTGTGTGCTTATTGCGAGGTTTAGAGGAATTTAGGCATGCAAACCATAAAATCTATTATTGGGAAATTATGGTTCACCTGACACCTAGTTCTGCAAGGTCCTTGCTCTTACCGTTTCGTTCTGAGGTCCCCCAGGCACTAGGAGATGTGCTATTGAGGATGGCCCATCTGGGTGAGGAAGAGGAGTTCCGCATCCAGTGCACTCCTGCCTGCTCAAGTTAATTCTTTCACTTACCAGCCCTTGGGGCAGCTTCCTACGAGCCCACATTGCTCAGACTGACAGGATGAAGTTCCTTGCAAAGGACAAAAGCTGTCGTGTTTAACACAGAGCTGAATGTGCTGGTGCTGTTTGTTTGTAGGAACCACCAGCAAGTTGTCCCTATCAGAGGAGAGAAGGTCCCTTGTACTGTCCCCTTGGCAGGGGAAAAGAGGGACAAAGGTTTCTTTTTCCCCAACGAGCACCCAGTATTTTGCACAGGGACTCCTCCAAGTCTCTCCTTGTGAAGGTGTGAAGAAAACTGGCTGCAATTGCTTAATACTGAGAGAAACCCTGGGTTTTCATCTCTGCTACAGAACCTGCTAGTGGGTTTTCTCCAGAACCTGTTTGTAAACAGCAGAAACCTCTCCTGTGTAATTGGAGGACTGTGGCTGTGCCGTACAACCCAGCAATGTGTATTTACAGTGATCTGTGCTATCTGGGCTCCTGCCAGGAATGCCATATCTGGTTTATCCCAAAAGGTTTAGGGAGGGCTGCCCTGGAGCAGCTGGGCACAGTCCCTTGTCACCCTGGGAAAAAGCCCAATGTGAGACTCGATCCAACTATTGCATTAGTCACCCCTCTGCAGTGCCACGTCGTTTCCACCAAGTAAGCGCTAGGAGCTCAGCCGCCCAGACAAAGGGTTTTGATTCTGCTGTAGGGACCAGATCTTCTAATTGCCTCCAAAAGCCACGATATTTTTAAACATTTAGACTTTAATTACTTGTCCAGGGCTAGGGAGGATGAAATGGCCCTCTGCAGACAGCAAGTGCAAGAAAGTCCTACTTAATTCGTGTGGGACTTAAAATTGTCATCAGGTTTCAAGTTGAATTTCATTCGCAGGGGGGTAGTGGCAGAGCTAAGTAAAAAAGCAGATACTCTGATTTCCCTGTTCTCCCATCTGCCCAGACAGACCAGGCTATCCACACCATATTTCTGTTTAGGTAATTATACAGGCCCCAGACTGTTAACTGATTTAATGAATATCCAGTTTCACCATCTTTCTTAATTAATTTTTTTAATATATTTTTCTGGTCAGGTGTGAGTCTGATAGCAAGCCTGTTAAACAGCCAGGCTTGCCAAAAAACAGGTGCTAAAGGGATAACAAATAAAGGATTACAAGTTATCCATCAAAATGCCTACCTTCCTCCAGACCTCCAGTGATCCTTGCAGACAGAATCTCCCAGAACAACAATAGAGGGAGAATAAAGAGGGGAAAAATAGGTATTTATTTTGAGTGTACTTTGTCCATGAGATTGTACAGATATTTCTCTGTACAATATCTGTGCCTTCATAAATGGCTTGGTTGCTCTGTGAGATCAAAGAGCGTGGTGCATTCATCCCTCAAGCCACTGAGAATAATGAAGGGAATCGAAAACAACATGAGGCATTGGAAATGAGAGGGTAGTTTGTGTCCCAGAGCTCGTTTGTTACAGTGATCATCCCGCAGCAGGCTTCAGAAATGACAAGCTGCTCATTGAATCCCACAGAAACTGAAAGGATGAAAACTCTTAAAGTATCACGGGGCTGGAGGATAAATAAGGCAGGGCCTTATGACCACCTCAGTAGGATACCAGCATCGTAAGCCCTGAACCTCTGAGCAACCAGGAGAGAGGACAGGGGTTCCCACTTCACCCATCAGTCAGTCAGCCGCCTGACTAACAAATCCTTGGCAAATGCATACTCCAGGCATTTGGCAAATATCTGCAAAATATGAGGAGGAATGATCCCTGCACAATATTCTTTTGAACACACACTCGCAGCAGCTGGCACTGGGAACTGATAACAAGTCATCTGGACACACGTAACCTTCACGAGCATAATTTAATGGGTGAAATCTTTGTACAGGAGGCAGGTCTGTGGAAGGCTGATGAGCAAAAACGACAGAACTCAGGTGATGCGACAGCTGTGCCAGGCTCTGCTGGAAGCATGCACAGTTTCTCCACCCTCAGCTGAGCACTTTGGAAAGGGAGACTGAGTCTCTCCAAAGCTGACAGCAGCAAGTTTTACTCAATACTAGGCAGAAGAAAGAGATCTAACTGCGGGTACCTACTGGGATGCATCACACTTGTTTATAGAGATTGTAATGATCACAGGGTAACTGCTGTGTTTTCAGTTCTTGCTAATTTTGTTTTGGCTCATCTGCTCTGATTTACATGCAGAGCATGGGTCTCCTAATGCAAACAACCATTGTGTGAGTTACAGAAAAATCTTAAGTGAACAGTCTGTTCTAGTAAGTGAGGCTGTAATCAGAAAAGTATTTCTTACAGGCAGCACCACAATATTCTTCAGGTTGCTTAAGAATTTTCTATCACCTGCTTAAAAAATTTTCTTACCAAATATGGTAATTTTACCTTCTTTTTTATAAAAGATTACTGAAACATCAGTCTTCAAACTGAGCACAGTGTCTGAATGTCAGCACTGTGATTTTCACACTGAATATATTGATAGGATTCATACCACCAGTCTATGGGCATGGTTGGGCTTGGCTGCTCTTCAAGTTCTCACCCGATCTGTGATGCTCCAGTGTACTTTGGGGTAAGGAAAAACGAAGACCACAGCAGAAAACCATAAGATAATCTGCCCATCTCCCACATCAGGTCTCACTTAGCCTGTACAGTAACACTATTATTCTCCAAAGCATAAGAAATTGAAACCCCTTCTAAAATTAATTATTTATATCAACTCTAGTTGATTGACAGCAACTTTATGGAGCAGGGAACACTTACACACAGGAAAGGAAGGTGTGCACCTTGCGAAGGAAGCTGCCTGAGCAGCGAGACAGTCTGAATTTAGAATAAATACAACATTTCTCATCATCTGTTGCTCCATTTCTGTGTAAGCAACTTGCACATTCCAGACCTTTTCCCTTTATATCATCAGTATCATCATCAGGCAGCAATAACACTGTTAGAGCAGTGTTAACCTTCTGCAGAGCTCAGAGCCAAACCCAAACAGAGCACAGCTGCCTGAAGTCCAACCACACCAGAACTGAGGTGCCCAAATTCAAGAACCCATCCCTGTGAAAATCTCTCTTCCCCATAAAATCTGCTGCTTTGCTGCTGTGGATGCCCAGGTTGTCCATATTCATGGGACCTGACTGGCAACACATTGATGGGACACTGCAACCCTGACACCACTTTTTCCCTTCTGGTGGGCAGCAGCTGGGGTCAGCAGCACAGCCTGGTGCTCACCAGCCTCTGACGGTGCAGAGAGGGGACACGGCTGTGGAATAACTACTAGAATTTAATAATATTGAAAATACAGAATTGTTCACACATTAAGGAAAGGTATAAAATCAAACAGTTTCTAGGGTAGGATACAGCTGCAGTGGTATGTGAGGAATCCACTACGTCTGCGATTCCGTGTACAAAATTGCTTTCAAAGCAACATGGAGGATGGAGCAGGGTGGAGAGTCTATGGCTAAACTCTGTGGTAACACAACAGATACGGGAATGAGATGGTCCTAAGAAACTGATAAGCTGCCTACTTGCTACCCTGAGCAACTGCCTGTCAAATTTTGACAAAATGCTGTCCTCTGTACGAACTTTGCTCGTTACAATGTCATTTTAACACCAAAACACACCTCTACCCCAAAAGGCTACCCACCTCCAAGGTGCAACCACTCCTCCTTGAGTTTGCACCCCGAATTTTTCATAAACTATACCTTTAAATGCAAGGTGAGAGATTTTTACACCAATCATAATAAAAGTATTTATGACTAAAGTCACTCAAACTCCATCTTGAAGGTAAAAATTAGTGTAAAAATAGCCCAAGAAAGAGGGGATATGAAGGAAGATACCATCGTGAGCAAGTCAAGAACTCCACCGCAGACTGCCTCTGACTTCTGGGACCAGTCAACGGGCTTTCTTTCCCCACCAGAGGGACACCTTTGGGTAAGAACTAGACTGCACTGAGTGCTTCCTTGGGAAACTCAGAAATCTGTCTAGAGAGTCACTTCTCTACATTTATAGCCAGGCTGTATTATTTGTAACTCTGTCACGTGTTTTGTATAATTACCAATACTTTTATCTGCATGTGCTTTGCAGACAATGTATTTATCACCAGCAACTCATACGAACCTTTCTATCTGTTGCTTAAATAAAGTGCATGGGTTAAGTAGCTAGTTGTTTCAGTTTCTCACTGAACGTGGCCAAAGAGTGGCCGTGCTAGTCCATGAGCACGACTAGACTGAAGCTGCAGTCCACTATTAGCATATCCAGAATCATGATAGTTTAATATATTAAACACAACTGGACTGATAGCGATGAATTGGGCATCACTCAGAACTTCAGCCTAGCTGCACCTAGACTCCCAGGTGGTTTATTTTCTGCCAAAACTACTTTGGCTTCTTAACATAACAAGGCCGGTGCCACCTCCCCTTCAGCCTGCTGAGGCAGCTTTGAATATCAGCTGGGCAACAGCAGCCAGCCGCTACCCCCACGAAGATGTGGGGTGATGGGGAGAAGTCCCCTCCACTTCTCCTATCTCCTGTTTCTGTTGGCAGCTGGCTGCTGACAGGGACAGACAGACAAGGCCTTAAGCAGAATATACACACACCTAAGTAGCTACCTAAAGAAACTAAGCAGAAACTACTTCTTCAAATCTTGTATTTCTCTTCCCACTGTAAACCTGGTTGAAGCTTGTAAGAGAGAGCAGACAGACAAAGGGTATAAATACACAGAGGCCCTGGGATTGACCGGTGTTTTAAACCTCTGAGAATGCACAAACAACTCCCCTGCTGGGATTTAGTTAATTTATTTAATGAGGCAGAAAAGAATACAGTATCCATCTTCCCCAGGCTGTGATGACTCCTCAAAGCTGGTAGATTTTTATTTTACTTAAGAAAGTGACACTTCTCAGAACTGAAGCCATTTTTAAGGCTCCCAATATATGTTTGTTTACCTCTTGTATTTAAATTGTGTTAATCCACCTCTTGAAATTATACACATTCTGATGGAAAGCAATTCCCAAGTCTGGTAACTGGCTGGGAGCCATTGCTAGAAAGAACATAAATGGCTGGACATGATCTGTGGTCTGAACTGGTGCTATAATTGATTCATCTGCCCTCCTGGTTGCCCAGATCCAGACATAGCCCTTAAAGCATCCCTTAAATGCTATATAAGCATCACTTAAAACTATATAGCATCTTGGCACGTCTCTGTATAAAAATCAGTCAGTAGCTTTTAAAAGACATTTCTGTGTTCCTAAAAGTTAGGCAGGCGGGATTGTCAAAAACCAAGCAACAGTAGTCATATATAGTATTTTATTGCTCCTACTAATAAATTGAACATAGCAAATTGAAGTATTTAATGCGTAATAATGGTGGAAAAATAAAAAGAATGTGGATGTGGTTTTCTTAAGACAAACGTATTACCTCAGGTATGCCCCTCTAAACATGACTTTAGAGTCTGTTAGGTTGTTTTTAGCCAGCCTTGAGTTAACATTTCACAGTTGTGCTTTACTCAGTTGCAGGTTGTTTTTTACATGCTGCAGGCTTTGCTATTTCTCTCCCTTCCTCTCTCTCATTTCAGATTATGCTTGTTTCTCTTCAGAGTTTTAAAAATGTGTCAGCTCCCTCACCTTTCTTGCATTTGAAGAGGAGGCTGAAAGTCACGTGGAAGCCATAGTATCTACTGCAGTTTGACTCCTGCCTGTATCTGCTTGTATCCTGCCTGTATTCCTTGGCAGGAATCAAAAGCTTCACCTTTGAGCCTCACACTGAAGGCTGTCAGTGTCTGCACCACTTCCTTATAAAGTACACATTTGCAGTTGTTGCTTTGTTTAAATTAATGTGTTACACTTGAATTGCAGAGAGCTCATACTGTATATTTTGTCTCCCTAAGCATTACTCGGCATTATAAAAGAAAATACAATATATACTGCAACTAAAAAAAACCAACTCAGCAATCAAGCTATTGATTTGAGCTCCCATTAAACATATGTCTGTGCAAGAAGCAATGCTTCCAAGCTTGAGCTTTCCTTCTATCCGTGAAGAGGACCAAGGAATTAATACAATTGCAGAACAAGAGGCAAACCCAACAATCATTCATTGTCAGTACAGCAGGTTGCTGTGGATTTCATGGGATTGTTTTATACTGCACCTGCTTATCCAAGGCGGTGGTATTTATCATGAGATTTTGAGAAGCCTATTACTCTAAATTAAGGACTTAGTTCATAACCAAACTGGTGACTGAGTAGCAGTAAGAAAGATGTTTGTGAGATGGTCAGATGGCAGTTACCAACCTCTGCTTCCACTTCCCCCACTGCTGATGAGCTTAACAAGCAAGGACATGGCACTGCATGCTGAGAACTTTGAAAGGAAAAGGAGAACAAGAGACTTCCCCCAAGGACATAAAAAATCCAAGCCATTCTAAAAATAGCACAATTTTGAGGAACAGGTGAACCTTGCTCCTTTAAAAAAAAGAAAACAAAACCAAACAAAAACCAAACAAAAACCCTTATTATGTGAATTGTAAATTAATTATAATTCTAAGTTATTTGCACTCTACATAGTCCACCCAAAACCTAAGCACCTCTAAGTACTATCTGAAAGAGCTGCAGAGAGGTTTTTAAAAGTACATGAGCCCTTTGGGCTCTTTCTTTGCAGAAAAATGCATTTTTGCCAACAAGTACTATTTTTTTAGACCAAGATAATTTTTCAAATTAGAAAGAGAAAAGATATTAGTGAGCTCAAAAAGATTCCACAAAACACAAGTACATTTTAGTTTTCTCATGCATTTTAGTTCAGTCTCCCTCCTTTTTCTTACTTAGAAGAAGGCAGAAATTGGGGAATCAATTGTGATTCTTTAGTCACGTCCAGCACGAACTGAACATACCATGGCTACTATAAAAACACTAGATCTAATTATCATTAGTATACTAATATAGTATTATTATACACTAGTATATTCCCCCTCTTGGGAAGGAAGATAAATTTTGAAAGAGAAGCCCTCATCCTACTGAAACACAGACACAACAGAGCACAGACCATACTTATTTCTTAGTTGTTAAATAAATACCTGAGTTCCTAAAGAAAGGACTAAAAGACTGACAGCATTCCGGAATGGCAAGGTAACAGAGCCTTAAATGAAAGGTGGTAGAGAATCAGGGACAGTCAAAAGTGAGAGTAAATGTGAATGGTTTCTAAACCCCAAGAGACATAAATTAGCTCCTAATAAGACATTTCATGTTTTCACAATAATATTTTTCTAGCAGATGGTTCCTTGAGCCATAATTGTCTGTCTTTGAAAAACAATTAAAGACACTTATATCAACACAGCACTGTGTAAAGGACGTCATCCAAATCTGGTCCCCTGTGGAAACGTCCAACTTTGTGGCAAGTTATTAATTATTATGTGACAGAGATGCACCATTGTTAACATTTGTACTTTTCACTTAAAATCCTGTAACACTTACAGTTTCACCTATAAAAAGCTGCGTCTTGGAACAAAGTGATTATATGACAATCTCTTTTATATTTAAAAGTGCAGGCACTCATACTTGTGTGGTAATGCTAAATGTTCAAATACAACGAAAAATTAAGAACATACTTCTAGGGCCTAACATTTTCCTATACTAGAAAGCTAGTCCTAAGATTGGTTTTAATTCAAGACTGCATGGAACTACTGTAGCAAGATCAACCAAAGAATAGGTAAGGCTACAAATACAGTCTTCCTGGGGTCCTTTAGGCCAAAGTGCCAAAACCTTGTGAATGTTATTTCATTCACTGAGAAGTTATGTAAAATTTGTCAACTTTGGTCCACCGTGATCCCTGAGTGAGGAAAGGTTCAATGCCTCTGAGAACGTGGCCTCTGTTCAGTACTTCTGGAGGGTAAATCTACACAAGGCACTGGGTATTATGTCCAAGAAAGGACCTTCAGACAAGTCTGTAAGTTCTTTTTCTTTTCAATGTTTTCTTCGCAAGGAATTGTTATCTCATCTCAGAGAGAGAATCACCCTTTCATAACAAAGAATAGATTCATTTCCCTGACTCAAAGGCCGAACCAGAAAGTGCCTAAAGTGGAAGACTTAACTGCAAGTGAAAGTAAGAAGTCACACTTCTCTTCTGAACATTGATTGAAACCACAAGCAAGCCAAAAAGTCCAGGCAAAACTGTAAATTGGATTCTGATCCCACCAACATCAGAGACACAACTCAATACTTCAGCCTGTGTAACTCACATTACAACATGGACCATTCTCCTTTAATAGAAATGTGTTTTCCAGCAGAAATCTTCACAGTATGCCTGCAATACAGAGACAGACCTCTGTAATATTGTTAAGTCAAGACTGCATTCCAAGGTATAATGTTTAAGGGTTTGTTTTCTGTTGTTAAAAGTTTTTTAAACTCTTAGGGCATCATTTGTGATCTTGGACCTGTGAAGGATAATAGGTTGGGAGAGTATCACTGCAGAGGGACAGTTCCTCAGTTCCGAGCTTCAAGTCAGCCTGCACTGGGTCAGGTTCACCCTTCAGTGCCGTGCAGTTTCTCAGCTGCAGTTCTTTGGTGAAGCAGAATTCAATCTGACCAATTGTTTGCGCTTTTTCACCCTAGAAACATAAAGGATGAGATCAGTATGATGGGGTGAAGAAAATACGTCATTTTTTCAGATATATTTTCTTATCTACAGAATAAAGTAGTGCTTATTTCTATACTTACGATTTAAAAAATGTGAAGTAAACATGAACCAGAGGCATCCAATATGAACAGCTTATAGTACATGCTTGTCTTTAAGGAGCAAGCAGACAAAAAAATGCATGCCAACAACATAAGTTGTAATTCCAACAATTTGGGGAATCTGCCTAAATCTCATTATGAAATGCTGTGACACAGACTATCATTTGCCACATCTGCACATTACACAGAAGCTGTTCACCTCAATGATAAGCTCTGGTTGAACTCTGTGAATATTGAAGGGTATGTGTGACCTGAAAGACACCTTTCACCAACTCTTCTGTAGCAGAATGGGAATCGAGGTAAATAAAATTTTCTAAAAGGGAGAAAGGAAACTTGGTTTTATAATAGGTTTTACTGAAAAGAACAGAGAAGCAAGCTGTCAAATGTAGCAGAAATGCAGTATCCTGTGGGGATAAAGACTATAGGAAAATCTCCCAAAATGTTCAGGTGTGACAAAGTGCATGTGGAAAAAAATTGCTTTTGAAACCATTAAGTAGGACTAAAATATATGTACAAGACAAAAGTAATCATAGTGAGCTTTTGGTTTTTTGCTGTTTTGGTCTGGTTTGGGTGTATTTGGTTTTGTTTGTGTGGGGTTCTATTGTTTTGGTTTTAGGTTTTTTGTTGTTGGGGTTTGTGATTTGGGTTTTTTTTTTTTTTCTTTTCCTTAAGAAACTTAAGAACACAGCAAGTATGTAACACATTTTAAACACTGAAGTAACTCCATAATACATTTCAGGCATTAACAAGGTTAGATCTCTGAAAAAGGCTATCTTTAAATAACTAAGGTCTACTTTTTCCTTTTTATTACCCATTATCTTCAGCTGTTAAGCACAGGAGGCTCAAGCTGTAAACTACTTGCACACAGAGTGAGGAGTATTCCAATTGTTCTAAAAGCTGTGGTATAACTACAGCGAACGGAGCTAGAAACCGGGGTTTGTGTTTGCTCTGTATTTCTTCAATGTCAAGAGGTGGGCTTGTGTGCAACCCACGTTCAACTCATATTCCTTTGCTGCTTAAAGTAATTTAAAAATACATTTAAAAACTATTGTAACCTAGAATTCTTTTTCACGTGAAGAAACATCTGAGTATAAAAACCTCAGAGCACTACTAAAGCAAATGAGCTGACAACATGCAAGCTATTCAACTCCAACAGCAACTCTGTCTTGCCAAGTTTTCATAAAATTGTCATCTGTGTATGGGCAATAATTCTGCCAAGTATTTTGTAGTAAACTACTTTTATCAAGCTGAGATTAGGAACCACTTATAAGAGGGAAAGTCATCTTGAAGGTTTATCTTTTAGTTTTCTTTCTCAATAAAAGCAGAGTAACCTAGCTGAAAAGGGAAAAAAATGGCTACTCACCCTACCTATGTAATTATTCAAAATACTGTTATATTTCCTCAAAGGTATTTTTGGTTCAGATTTGGTGACCTGTATTTTACACTACAGCGCACTGTCTCTGTGTATCACACTCCCTATTGCATCACGATTCACAGTACAATTGTTGGCAAGGAAAAATACAAAAAAACGGAAATTTTAGACACCACCAGCTCAAATGGAAAGGTTACAGTCATCCTGAACCACGGTGATGCTCAAAATGCCTTTTTGCATGTCTTCAGGTATAGGCTTTTGAGAACAACCTCAGAGACAAACCTTTGAGCTGCTTTGTTACTGAAGGTAACTTCTTCATGCAGAACGCGAGCCATGCCCAGTGAAGGGAAGGCTGCTATTGACAGTCTGCACTTTTGTCAAGGCCAATAGTCAGTGGCTCCACTCAGCTCCCTCTGGTTCTAGTGATTTACTATACAGCAATTAAGCTCTAGCAGGAGAAGTGGAAAGTACTCAGCTACAGCAATACCCCTAGCGTGGTCACTAGAGCATCCATGCAAAAGATGCAGGTTCAAACCTTTTAAGACAAAGAGACCCTTGAAAAGCAGCACCCTCACTTTCTGGCAAAGTTTACTAACAACAAAGTTACCAGGTTAAGAATGTACACTTCCTCCACTAACAGTATTTCTGCATTAAGAAAAGGCTGTGACAACAGTAACATAAGCTGAATGCAGTGGTGCCACAGTATGTAAGTAATCTTTTTATGAACTCAACTCCAAGAATCGAGCACTATCTAATCTGCAAAGGGCTGTATACACAAGCAACACCAAGACCTAAGTTTCACCATGCTAGATTTTTCACTCTATTTTTGCTTTTGTTTTTTTTAAGAAAAAGTGCACTTTCTTATTTCATAGAATCATAGAATTGTTAGAGTTGGAAGGGACCTGAAAGATCATTAGGTTCCAACCCCCCTGCCATGGGCAGGGACACCTCCCACTAGAGCAGGTTGCTCAAAGCCCCATCCAGCCTGGCCTTGAACACTTCCAGGGATGGGGCATCCACAACTTCCCTGGGCAACCTGTTCCAGTGCCTCACCACCCTCACAGGAGAGAATTTCTTCCTAATATCTAATCTAAATCTCCCCTCTTCCAATTTAAAACCATTACCCCTTGTCCTCTCACTAGACTTCCTAACAAAGAGTCCCTCTCCAGCTCTCCTGTAGCTCCCTTCAGATACTGAAAGGCTGCTATCAGGTCTCCCCGGAGCCTTCTCCAGGCTGAAGAGCCATTTAAAAAAGAAAAGTCATCAGTCTTTTGTTTGTTTGTTTTGTTGGTTTTCAGGTGTGTGGAAACTGCGTGAGTGTTGGGGTTTTTACCTCTTCTGGAGGAAGACATTGGATCTTTGGTGTTACACCATAAAATCTTGTAAGAGCATCCTTTATGGCAGTCATCTGAAAAATTAAAAATCTCATATAAATTAATGCCATTAGCACATCTTCCAACAGCTCCCACACTTGTTAAGCTCACAAAAACTTTTAGATAAAGGACAACCTTAAAGAACTATACAATTAAAAAAAGATCACTTATTCTCTAGAAATTACTTGACTCCTGCTAAAAAAAAAAAGTACATGCACATGATTTTGTTTCATAAAAGACTGACTCTTACCTGGTAATATGAACTGCTTGGCTTTATCCCAGCTTTCAGGAGAATACTGAAACAAAGATAAAACATTTTTATGAGAACTTGGCAAGCATTACAGCAACGACGAGCAATGGAAAATAGTCTTCCATCCTCTATGAAGCCTAGGAAAGGTTCTATGTTTCTGAAAGGACACTTCTCATCCAGCTCAGCAGGATCAGGAAGAACAACCTCCCCCACCTTCTGAGGAGCTGGGAGAGTTATGCCTTCAGACACAGCTCAGGGAAAGGGCAGTATTACTGATATTTGCTGGAACTTCAGAATGCTCCATTGAATGCCAGGTGAGGCAGTCAAACTGCATGCCCTCTTTCCTCTGCCTTGATGCACACTCCATGTGTTCAGGCCACCGGGAGGGGAAGGAAGAGGTCGTGTAAGGCTGCTCTAGGCACACTCATGTCCTAACACAGGGTGGGCTTCCTGGGGTTGGATGTGCATAACACACTGGGAGAGGAACATTGTGCATGGATCCGGATCAACATCAACATCAGGGCAGAAACGCTTCCTAATGAATTTGTTTTTGAAGAGGAAAGGTTGTTCACATAAGAGAAACAAAGTAACTCTCAAGAGACTTTAGCCTATACACACCCCTTCTTTCAGATTCAGTCCTGAGGGAAGTCTGCAATTCCACGCTGACAAGATTCAGGACACAACAGGTGCTGAACCTTTAAGTCTCAGCTTCTTCCATAAGGAGTGGGAACATTCAACGTCTTGCAGGATTTAATCCATGAGTGCTGATAATGCTCAACCCTTCCAAGGTCAGGTTCTGCGAAGAACTTTAACCCAATTGCCTAAATGTCTAGGTGTTTGTCATAGTCATTTGACACTGAACGTAAGAGAGGCCAATGGAATGGATGATTTTCTGGCATTCCCACAAGAGCCCACATGATGTCCTCTTTTAAATAATTTCCTTTTTGGAAACAATCTTCCAATCACTGACACGACTTTTTCCTCATTCTAGTATAAACAAAAGTACAATGAGAACAATAGCAGTCTTTATTCTTTTCAGTAAAGATTAAATTAATTATGTTCGTTTTTACAATGGAGAATATGCTCCAGCAATTAATTTCAACATGTTTCAGTCTCTATTCTTTCTCAGTGCTACACATGCTGATACAGAGTCACAGAATTGGTCCCTGTGCCATCTGTAAAATGTTTTAGTCACACCACCACAGCTATTTAGGCAATTGACTTATCAGACATTATGTATGACATGCTCTTAAGCACTGTGTCTAGAAAAATCTGATTAAGTTTTACAAGACACTTACAAAAATAGGGTGGGGGGTGGGAGAAATTTCCTTTGTGAGTATGCAAAGTCAACCAGACTGTTAGGAGATTGTCTGGACAAGTCACTGACAGAACACGAATGGAATTTTTTTTTTAAATTTATTTCTTTTTAATGTATGTTTCTAGATAGAAAGTAAGTTCTTTTGTTTCTCAGATACTGTCACCTGATACGGACAGACAATTCACAGTCAACAAATCCAAGTCAGACTTCTCTCACCCATATCCTGCTGATCAGGAAAGGACTCTGGCCTCCTGGCATTCACCTGCAGCCAGAATGTGCCCACACAGTTCCTGGACAAGCCACAATATTCCCAGCAAGATTTTGCACCAGGAATGGCCAGTGCTTTGATACCATGAGCAGGAATCATGGTATCCATGATAATGAGGGTAAACTATGAGCCCCTGGGACAAGGCAAGAGTGTCACATTTGGGCTGTTTGAAGGGGCAGCAGAGAGCTGTGGGCAGTGACTGATCACCACCCTTCGGGAAACCCTCTCTTGCTTGTTACCTTTCAGCCCTTTCCCAGGATGTTCTGCACAATTTTGTCCTTTCCTCTGAGCAGAGCACCATCTTCTCTAAAAACAAGTGTTTGAGCTTCAATATGACTCAGATGTTTGGGTGCTTTTATGACTTGATTTAGAACCTCATTGGCACCACAGCTTTTGGTAGCGAGATATAGCTGACACAGCTTCTCAAAATTTACCGGGTCATGTTGTCTAAAATGATGCTGCAAAGAACACTGTTGGCTTACCAGCCTCTGAAGTGATCAGAGATGTGCTTCTCAGAGTAAACAAATCTTCCTCTGAATTGCAGTACTAAAAATAATTTATGCTAATACTCACTTACCCTCTACCACTGGATTTTCAGACTTATCTTTAAGACTATATTTGAAACTTTTAGAAATCTTTTTAAATATGAGGCAGACCACTGAGTTCATTCACATACCTGTTAAGATCAACATGCTTGTAGAGTTCTAAGGCTTTACCAAAGTATTTCTTTTGAGAATTAAGGACCTCAAGCGTGGCTGCACAAGTACCATGTTTATCCCACTCATGTTTCCTGTAGGGGGAAAGCAAAATTTAAGTTTTAGAAAACATTATTTGCAGATATATGTGCTGAACAAGCTAGCCAATATATTTAAATCAAGTATCTGAAAGGCTACATATGTGAAGTAGGACATTGCACTCAAGAACTTTTGCACATGTACAAAGCAAAACCAAGAAAGATCGCTCTCACCATTTCAGTTACAGCAACATCTACATTTATTATTTTTTTTGCAGAATTCGGACCTATTAGGAAGAAGTCCAAGAAGTCTGTCATTATGGTTTGTAGCTACAGACTAAGAAAAAATTCTTTCAGACAATAAGTCATGTTAAAATACATAAATGAGCTGGCACTAACATTGGCAGCTGAAAGAGAAGACTTTTCAAATGAATGGAAGAGCTGTAGAATTTGCCTAGAACACGAGTACTTTTAAGCTTTGTATAAGTTTTAGTGGGGTCTTTTATGTTACATGTACTTTCAATGCACTAGAAAGTTTTTGTAAGAGACTAATCCTTATTGTGGGTGGAACAGGGAACCCACACAAGTTGCGAAGACAAGACTGCTGCCTCAACTTTTACTTTGCCCCATGGAAGTACCTTCATAGGCCTGCTCAAGCCTTTTTTTCTGTTCCACCATCAAGCCTTCTAAGACCAAGGAACAGAGTGCAAAAGAAGGCAATCCTACAATTTTATGGCAGACAAATTCAAAAAGGACAAAAACTAGGGCAAAGCACAAAATGTTTTTCTATCAGTTCTAAAGTACATTGAAAGACTGAGCAGTATAATCTTTAATAAGACCACCTGAAGTTTTGGGGGGGTTGTGGTCATGTCTTTTATTCTTCTTACTTTTCATAACTTTTGCATAGTTATCAATTCAGCAGATGTACACAAAAAGTTATCCAATCACAAATTCTTGCTACCACCCCAGCATTCCCTGACCTTATGATGCCTTAAGTACCTCATAGAAAAGCAGAGAAGCACAAGGACAACTATTATTCACTTGAAAGCCTGCCTTTGAACAGTCCATTCATATTAAAAACTTTAGATTTTACTCACAGAATTAAAACACTTTGAAAGTGTCACAAGCAACTTTGGCATCAAGGGACTTGAAGTAGGGTAGAAGATATATTACTAGAAAGTTTTCCACAATATATTCTCAAATTTGGCCTTGTAGAGAGTTCTCATCTTGGCTATAACACCCAACTACATGTCAAGTGAATTGTTTACTTGCTGGAGGAGTCCACTTCACATGCGCCAAAGAGCAGATTTCCTGATAAGGGATTTGAAATTACTGATGAGAAAAGAGACCACAGTTTTAAAGAAAATGGAGGTTCTTTTAGGGGTAAATTTAGCAAGAGATATTAAGCACTTAGCTTGGACCAGAAGCAGACAAAAGTCAAATCCAAAGTGCTACTGGAACAGCAGTAAGCTGGAGGCCAGGCTTTGTATGTAGGATGACAATTTGTCTTCAGCAAATGTACGCATACATGTGTGTAAAACTATTGGTAAAGTCTTGTATCTGTCTTTTGAAGGCTTTCAGTAGTACTTGTATTTAAGTGTCCTCCTGTTTCCAGAAAGAGGGCAGAAATAAAGGGCCAAAGATCTGATGGTGCTCAAGATGTGTATTGTTGCTTACATGGATTTGCTATTGGAGTGGTTTTAGTCCAGTTTGCACTAATCACAGAGTCCAGGCAATGGACTGTGGGGATGCCAACTGAAAACACTTAGAGCTACCTGCAGACAGTGCCCATGCAGCATCAGCTGCAGCAAGCCAAAAATACACTGGGCCCAAGCATTTTAATCAGTTCTGTGAGCTTCCAGAATGGAGAGCTCCTTTAGAGCCACTACAAAACCATTACTGAAACTTTAAGACAACACTCTCGACAGTGTCACTTTATTTTGAAGCACAGCCACGTGGGAAAAAAAAAAACCAATGGTGACACAGGTACAGCTAATTCTGACTATTCAGCACAGGCATATGAAGTTTCACCTTCACCTGTTCCATTTATATGTGAAGTGAAGTAGCTAGGAGATGCAGTTACCAGAGAATAACAAAAAGCAATTTGCTTAGAAATCAAAAGAATTAATGTCTCAATGTTATTCGCTGAGACACATCAACCTTCACCTAGACCATTGTAAGACAAAGTAATTCTACTCGAGCCTCAGCTCACAGCTGGGTGGCATGTGAGCATAACTGCCTGTATTCATGGAGACCATCTATCCTTATGAACCTCTCATACCCATGAGGAGGCAGTGGCCAGCTGTCAAGAACTCTGCTGAACATTTTTCCCTCTTAGTAGGACACAAGTACTTTGGCGGGCACAGGAGTGAAGCTTACAGACCCATTTTTCTTACTCTAATTAAGGTGGTATAAACCTGTGCCACCACAGAAAGGAGGAGTCCTGCTCTCTCTGGCACAGTGCATAAACAGGGGAGCAGAGGGCAGAAAAAGTGACACCACCACTTTTGACAGTTACAAGTTTAGGTTGCCGTAAAGATACTTGTGGAACCAGTTTAAGGCTCTGAGGACAACTGCCTTCTGTAGAGCAAGAACAAGGCTAAGAGAGATGTATGTTCCCTTCAAAGCTCTTTCCTACTGACACATGGAGGAAATGGTCATCCAGTCCAAAGGAAAAACCTTGTAGGCAGTTATAGTTGAGATAGCTTTAAATGCCATTGCCTCTAGCTCTGTGCTCTGCTTCTTATCTGATGTTAGCACTTCTACTGTAGATCTGGAAGAATAAATTGCATACTCGTGTCTTGGCCAACTCTGCTCACGGCTCAGCAAATTAACCTGAACGGCGACTGATGTTAGTTTAAAATAATCCCCTCAAACTGAAGCCTGTGCAAACTCAAATACCACCCATACTAGTCTTTGCTCCAAGCGTCCTATTACTCAGAGACAAAGCGAAACATGGGGAAGAAGGAAATCAGCACTGTTGTCAGAAGAGATCAACATCTCCTTCTCCTTTCCCATGGGCCAAGCAGGCTGACCTCCA
The DNA here is from genome assembly GCA_013400375.1 of Thinocorus orbignyianus. Lineage (NCBI taxonomy): Eukaryota > Metazoa > Chordata > Aves > Ciconiiformes > Thinocoridae > Thinocorus > Thinocorus orbignyianus. The sequence goes on from VXBW01007109.1 coordinate 529,666, forward strand.
AATAAATTCCCAGATCTGTTTTTAGGCTGCTAGGAAACTAAGTGAAAAGTGAGAATTTTGCAGAGAAATGGCTAAGATGATCCAAAGCATCCTATATTCCCCATTTCCTTCTCAGTGAAAAAGCCCAAAAGGTCTCTCAAAGCCAGCAACACAATGAAGCTAGTTAAGAAAAGAGGCCTGGAAACAACTCTTGCAGCTAGCTGTGACATCCCAGGAGTGCTACTGCTATTCAGATTTGATGTGTCAACAGCTGCTGCTTCTTCTCTCTAGGGGCAAAGGGAGGAAACACATGCTCTCTCTCTCTCACCAAGTTTCATTTCTCCAAAAGCTCTGCCATAGCCCTGCCTTCAACAGCTGCATTTTGCAGGTGCTCTGACAAGAAAACAGAACATTATATACTTACAAAATAATTATGTACATATAAACAAAACACTCCTTTTGTTGACTTCCTGGACACTCCTTTTCATACACAACATCTCACCTAAAGAATTACTAACAGGCAGATTTTTTTAATCAAACAACATCCAAAATACTTTTTAGATATTTCTTTTTTGTACTCACCAGAACTCAGTGCGATTCAGAGATGCATGAAGCACATCAGGCCAATAGTGTCTCATGTCTGGCAGAAGATCCTAAAAATATTACAATTCATAAATGCACTTACAATGTTGAAAAATCTATTTCTTACACAATCTACATGCACTGATACATTTTCTAAAACTGAAGTCTCATATTACAATGTTCCCAACCCAAACATTTACTCGCAAAAAACCAAAAGGTCTTTTTCCCCAATATTCTGAAAATGTTCTTGTCGGACGTAGCAGTAGGTGCAACTACCTAAATATCTGAATATACTAATACCGACTAAGTGCCTCAAAGTAAGATTTTCCTTCAGCTGTCCCTACAGAAGTTGTTCAGTCATGTAGCTTTTCACACTTGTTGGCTCAAGCCTCCTATCCCCAGTTTACAACATATCTGAACAAGATATGGATTTTTTTTTTTTGTAATTAAAAAAAGAATAAAAAAGGTCTAATGCACCAGGAGAAAACATACAGAAAAATGTACTCTGAACCCTTAATTTCTGTGTTCTGTCTTTGCAGTAGAAAACAGATATTTTTTGTCACTGATCCACTGTCTTTTTTCTCTAGTTTATTATTATTTTTAGGGAGGGTGCAGTTGAGTGAGGTAAACTGCATGTCTACAAAATCAAGCAGGACCAGCTGCTAATGACCACAAGGACTGCAACTTCAACTAGTACCAGAAGCACCTAATAAATTTCTAGAGTCTTTAAAAGAACACACCTCTAAGCAAACATAATGGCTGATACCTTGCAAACTACAGACTTTGCATATAGGATGTGCAAAATTAATTGTACTCAGGTCTGCCTAGTACAACTGTTTTTGTTTTAAATAAATACCTTGATCTCGGTGACATTGAAATGCCACGTCCTATTACACTCTTGATTTTTGTCAGGCCTAGGGAAGGAAAATAAACGTTAGAAAAAGATGTCTCCTAACTCACTAACAGTAACTAATACCATTTATTCTAGATCGTTAGCCTGAATTTTAAATATGCAAGATTACAGTTAGAGATTTGATTTTAAAACACAAGTAACCCATCAGCAACAACAGTATTTTAGAAGTAAAAATTCAAGACATTAATTACAGCCAAAACATTTCCCATGCAGAGGCTCTTCATCAGGCCCTCTAGTCCCTCTCACTCTGCGTAAAAGACATTCAGGGAAGTAAATGATATGAAAAGGTCTTGCACATGATGTCACCGATGACACCGACCTCCTCAAACACTGCACCAAGTGACAACTCTGCAAGTACCACCAAGGCAGTCACTGGAAATCTAGACATAATGCTGCCCACCTTTCCAGGGCACACAGCTTGACGAATGCCTGTTCAAATTTTTCCCTGCATTTGCCAGGAAAACCTTTGAATTGCAGCCATTGGCAACTATTTCAGTGAGTTGACTCGTTTGAAGCAAATTAGTTTTTCCTGTACTTTTGCAATATGTGTGCTAATATAAGATACTTAAAAACGTAAGCAGTCACGAGACATTAACAAATTCTGTTGTACTCTGAAAGCAAAAAAAAAAAAAAAACCCACAAAAAAAAACAATCAAAAAAGAGGAAACTAGGAAACTGTACTTCCCTTTCTGTTTGAGACCATCACTGACCTTACAAAAAGATGTATAAATAAAATGCTACAGTGATGAGGATTTTTAGGACCTCACTAAGTCACGAGATACAGAAGTGCCTATCAGTTTTGTATCAAACCATAGGGTTTTGATTTCTAACAAAATAAAGACTTACGTTTCAAGGAATCATACAGACAGACAGATGAAGCCCTAAAAAAAAGCGCACACTAAATATCCTGGTATAAAACTTGACTTTTCCTTTCCATGCTGAAATAAAAACACTCTGTGATCATACCACAGTCCGTGGATTGTCCAGTACTCTGGAGGGTCTTGACAATCATTAGCACCCATCTGTGGAAAACAAAAATACAAACAACTTGTTATATGTGTCTAGGAATAATGGTTCAGATGAAAAAATATAAAAGTTTAGCCACTGGTGGTCCAAAGCTCTAGTGAGACACAAGAACTTTTGCTCGCCGAATCAGGAACTGGTGAACTCCAGTTACTTGAAGCTGTCATGGATGGCATGCTTCCTAGCACAGACTAAATGGCATTAAAATTTTGAAGGAGACCAAGTGAAGGGGGCATCCTGAACAGGCAGTGTAAAAAGACAACAAAGGACAGATTCTAATAGAGAGTAGCATGATCAGTGCTAAATGAATGGAGCTAAATATACATTTATTATATTCCAGGTGGCAACTCTGTATTTTTCTCATCATCAGATCTATTCAAGTAGTGCAGAACTAATACGATGAAAATATCAACTTAAACTATAATATTAGACAGCCATGCAACCATCTTTAAGCATCCAGAAGTGGTTCTGCTGTTGTGTTAAAAGTGAAAAAATACAAAGAGATGAAATGTGTTGCTTATTCCAAGTAAAATGTTTTTTTGACTTGAGGGACAAGTGAATGGAGAGAAGCAGAAAATACTATACACATTCCTACCAAAAAAAAAAAAAAAAAAAGCACCCAGTCAAAACTTTTGATAATGCAGGAGAAATAGCCTACAAATTATTTATTATTTAGAGCAGAGTACATATTCCTGAACAAAACAAACAAATCCATGTTCCCACATCACAGAATACCATTATTGTATTTTCCTGATTTTTCTGCTTAGTTATGATGGCTCTTTTTAGTAAACAATTTTTGCCATTAAGTAACAACCTCCTTAGAATTTCTTTCTCTCTAATAACAGCTTTTCTTGTTGGCTCTGCATCCTGCCTTAATTATGCTATACCAGAGCAAAAGCAGAGCATAGAGAAGAGCAGAGAGAGGCCTGTAATCTCACTAATTGCCTTCCACATGCCACAGGCCAGTGGCAGCAAAACTGCAAGCTCTACAAGACTTTCTTGTTCTGTGCCCATTTCCTTCCTCTCCTCTCTTGCCACCGATAACAGAAGCAATTAAACCCAGCAACAGCTTTTTTTTGTGAAAGGAATGTTGTCAACAAACACACCGGAAATGCCTGAACGATATTGCTCCTGTCATGACACAAGCTTTATGGAGCTGAAAGCGTTCAGCCATCCAGCCCAAAATACAGCACATTAATAGCCAGCAGCTAATGCATCACCCCCTGAAAAACAACCTGCCAGAAAACCAGCTTGCTCAACCAAGGGTGGTAACAAGAACAGAGCAATTGCGCTCCTTATTCAATCTTTAACTGCAGCTTTCAGGCAAGCTAAAGGAAAGCCCAGAGTATTTTAAATTTGGAACCTTATCCTCCCTTATCACAGCACTAACCTTATCAGCAATCTCACCTACACAATTTTGTCACGCTCTCTGAATGCTACACTGTGCTGGTAGAACTGTGAGGCCAATGCAACCCACAACACACGAGTTGACACCTCACATAATTTGGCCGGCTTCATTCATCCTCCTTTTTAATTCTAGCCACAGCATTTTTCCAATATTCATTTTAAATCAGTATCATAAAATGAGCAAACAACTCAAAGAAGCTGGGTACCCATGCTACTTCTGCAAAAACACTTCTTGTGCACTTTCCTGTTTATGTCAAACTGACTGCTGAAGGATTAATTCAACCTCAGGCAACTGTTGACTTGAAAGAGTTAAAAATGTGCATCTGAAGCCTACAGGAGACCTGGAGAGGGACTCTTTGTCAGGAAGTCTAGTGACAGGACAAGGGGTAACGGTTTTAAACTGGAAGAGGGGAGATTTAGATTAGGTATTAGGAAGAAATTCTTTCCTGTGAGGGTGGTCACACTGGAACAGGTTGCCCAGAGAAGTTGTGGATGCCCCACCCCTGGAAGTGTTGAAGGCCAGGCTGGATGGGGCTTTGAGCAACCTGCTCTGGTGAGGGGTGTCCCTGCCCATGGCATGATGATCTTTAAGGTCCCTTCCAACTCTAACCATTCTATGATTTTCACACTGGACCACAGAAAGCCTTCTGTATCTAGATCAATTTGAAAAAGGAACATTGCTTTCTCCTGTTTTTAAGCAAACTGATAATCAAACCCATCTAAATTAACCACACATGATCTAGAACACTGAAAAAAGTGTCATGGATCCCGCCATGCTGCAGCAGAGAGGTCAGCCCGTTTGTGACAGCAAGACATCAGCCAAGCTGCGGCAGCCAGAAGCATAGAAGCTCCCTTCACCTCTAACATGCTGGAGAGTAAAAGACCATGAAGCTGTCACAGAAGCGTTACCTGAAGAACTGCCCAAGTTACAAATCCCTTGGTAAAGCAGCTTGTACGCAACAGAGGGTAGTGTTACCAAATGACATACAGATACCCCAGTTTTAAATAAAAAACTAGCTTCTGGGAAGAGAAATGTTTAATCCTGCTCTCCCTTTCAACTACCCTGTTTAAGTAGGCTATCTGTTTAATTAAGATCAATTTTAAGTGTCATTTTGTAACAAAACATCACAACTGCTATGAAAAATCCTTGGTTTTGAAACTGCAGAGAAAGTTCACTTCTTCAATTTCTCTCCCCAAAATAGCCTGCAATTATTCCCCTCCCTCCTTCCCCTTGCCTCCTGGGGTAAAACCAAGCTATCAATGAACCATGCTTATGAAGTTGTTGAAAAAATTTGGGAAGAGGGAAATAAAGTTACCTCTAGTTGAATACCTCTCTAGCATGAGCTAATAAGCTAAAAACTTTAATGTGTTTATCCTTACAGAAGATAAAGACTCACAAAAAGATCTTAACCAGACCTTATTCACAGAGCAGCTGAAGGCGCTGATTCAGACTTATCTTAGGAGTTACACCAGCATTTAGGAAAAAAATTCCTTTTGTTTCAAGATAGTATCTGTCAAAAGCTGAACTCACTTTGACACACCTGGCTTAATATACAACTGAAAAAAAAAAACAAAACAAAACAATAAGGAATTTTTTGATCTAATGCTAGATCACAACAGTGTACTGTCATCACTTTAGTCCCTTTAGTTCTTTCTATATAATGTGACTACTTTTATTTTTACTAAACAAACAAAAAAAAAAAAAAAAAAAAAACAAAACAAAACAAAAAAACATTTCTAGTCTTCCCTGGAGCCTTTGCTATAACATTATTGCCACATGTGAAATTAGTAAAACCTTTTATCTCATATATATATATATATATTAAAAAAAAAATTCATCTGCTGCTTAATACTACATTCGCATTTGAATTCACGCGGTTCTGTTCATCAGCCTATTCTGTTGTCCTTTCTTTGATTCTTTCATTTGACCAGCACACATGCAGTAAAAAGCAGATCACAGCAGAGTTTAGTGCCCATTTCTTCATCATCCTTCCCATTCTCAGTAGAGGAGGAACTAAATAGCCAACAAATTTGCACTGGATTCACCCCATTGCACAAGGAAACACCCACAGAACATTCTCTCTTTTTGCAATCTGCAAGATGCAAAAGGTGCAATATTACTTCTCTTTTAAGTTTTTGAATTAAAGATCTTCACAACTCTATAAAAAGGGAGGGACAAAGTCCCTCTTCTTGCCCTTGAGTGACTCTTATTTCTACTGAACAGGATTCATATTAATTTGTGACCAGAAAGTTGAAGCGACATAAATTAGCCACATGAAAGTCAGTAAATTGCACCATAAGAGAACATTAAATTCACAGTCACTTGATGTCTGTGAATTTAGCTTGGATATCTTTGTAGAAGACAATCACTTTAAGTCAGTTATGTGGTACTGGAAGTTCTAAATACACAATGAGGAAGAACATCTCTCTTCCTCCCTCACCCTCTCACTGCAGCAGTCAGTAGTTGAGCCCTGGGGTTATTATTGCTTCCATGAAACTCATTATTTTAATAGGTTAGTTTAGAAGATACGATTACAAAATACTTAGTTTACACTACACTTTAAAAAAGGCCTTTCAGGCTTTCAAATGCCTGAAAAGCATGCAAAACATGTAGGGATTAGGATATTGGTCATTCACACACATATTGAGAACAGAGTATGCGGCAAAGCAGTCTATAATCTGGTTCCTTTGTACAGGAAGCATAAGCTAATAAGTACTTGCATTAAGCAGGGTCTCAAAGGTTCACCATATAAACAATATAATGAGTTTTGCAGCTTCCTTCACCCAGCTATTTTTCCTTTCAATGTTATGTCAACAGTTTTAAACTGAAAAATGACAATAAATACATTTCCCCCCTGAAAGAACACAGCGATCATATATAAAAAATACAGAACATGCAAAAGAATCCACATACTTAAAAAACCCACACAGCTGAATTTGGGAACTCCTCTTACATTAATGTCAGAAAAAATAAAGTTGTTACAGAAGTATAGTTGAGATTCTGTTTCTTCATATGACTGAGTGATATGAAACTAGGCAAAAGGTCACTTAATATAATTTTAATTTCACTTTTTCTTCACTCCTTTGGAATGGTTCTACTACAGAAGATCATAAAGAAACGAAGTATAAGAAAGCCTACATTTTCTGATGTTTAACATCTTCAATTATTCATTACAATTTCATTGTAAGTTTATAAAGGTTATTTATCCATTCACCAATAGCACTATCCTGGAATAGTCAGCATGAATGCACAGTGGAAAAAAATGGTTGTTCGAGCTTTTTTGTTTGGTTGGGTTTTTTCAGCTTGTTTATTTTTTGTAACTGTTTGCATCTCATTCATGTAAATAAGGGTTTGCATTGCTACTGACTCTGAACATTCCTTAGTGCCAGTTACTACAAATACCTGAACACCAGCATCTGCCCTTGGAGTCAGTAACAGTGATGTTTACTCAACAGAAAATTAGACACAAAGTACATCAAATCTGCCCTTATTCCCCCCCAAGAGCAGGTAAGCAGACAAGAAATAAAATAGCAGACACTCTTTAGTCTCAGTTAGTCACCTATAAATTTTGCTATTGATACTTTCCCTCCACATTTAACTAATAAAAAGTACATCTACTTTTCCTCAAAAATTTAGGCAGCATGTGATCTTGGCCGCTGCTGCTTTTGTACATATTTCCAGAAACAGGAATGAGAAATAAAAAAACACCCAAAGCACACATGAAAAAAAGTGACTCTAATATCGTAATAAATAAACCAAAGTCTCCAAGAATCGGGCCCTTTTTGGCTTCAAGGACATTTCCCAAAACTGAAGTTTCTCTATTATTCACAGGGTTCTTCATCCTCATGTCAGTAAATCTGATCACATCTTCCATTCTGAAGTATAGCATACTTTTAACTTAACTGTATAAGAAAAGGCCTTCAAGTATTTCCAGTACAGGAAAAATGTTCTACTTATCAGGTGGTAGTAGGTACGTAACAGTTAAAGGGATGCAAGTAGTACGCCTCTTAGCTGTGCTTTTGACAGACATATGTGGAAGGTTCGGCTGGTTTTTGGTTCCTACCCCTCAAATACAGAAATACTCAGAGACACCTGCCACAACAGCTTCATAGCTCTCTTTTCCCTGACTGAATCAGTATTTGATGACTTATTAAATCACTGGACCCAACATTACAAAGCTAAAATTTGTTGTGCAGCAGGCAGTTCAAGTATTCATATGCTGTCTTCAGTCAGACAAGGCAAGCAGGTCTCCTTACAGAACCTCTTGAAAGTCTAGGATTAAGTTCACAACTAATAAAACGTGAAAAAATATGTAACAAATGATTAAGGCTAAGTCTCCAGTATGTCCTACATTGACTACTATATCTGTAACATACCACAACCCTGTCTTGTTTAGCACCACTCTGGAGCACAGGGGAAGTAGCAAAAGTTGCATCAAGGACAGGGAATAAGCGAGATAAATTGCTGATGGCCTCCGTTCTTGCTGGTTACAAACATTTATTGTCCAAGGCTACCTTTGTCAAGATGAAATAACAAAAAGTCTCACCTTACATACAGTCACTGGCCAGTGATGAGCAAGATACAGCTTTTTCCAGGTATGAGAGAGGTTGCCCCTGGACAAAGACAGACAAATGTGTTTTTCCTCAAGGATTTTCAAAAGAGCAATGCCTTCAGCCAGCAGCACAATGCTTACTAATATAACTCATTGATTTTAGAGCTTCTATCACAGTATTTGAGAACTCCAAATACAGCAAGATCAAACTCACCAATCACATAGAAACAACATATTTAGAAATCTCCTAATACCCCTCCATTGATAAACAAATTTCACCTCTGGCATCCTATCTCCATATGCTTTCCATTTCTTAAATATGGAAGAAACATGTTGCTCTGTTTTATATTTAGGAGAGTGCTTACTGGTAAGTTTTCACAACAACAGTTAAAAAAAATATCTTTTTTTAAGAGTGTTAAGAACCTTCTACTTCTTGATGGGTATATTAGGTGAAAAGAAAGCACACAGTATTCTTGGAACTGCAATTACTCTTTTAAAAAAGAAAGACTACAAACTACCACGAGCAATGTAGTTGACACTGCAGGAGATGCAATTTGATCTTGCAAGTGTCTCCAACCTCTTCAACACAAATGAAAAACAAACAAAAAAAGCTTTTCAAAGCTTTTTAGGATAGAAATCTGTAACTCAGAGGCATCAGTACTGTCTTATTTCTATGCAAACTCGGTGGGGAGAGCTTAAAAATTTTGGTCAAAAAAAGCATTGGAAGCCTGCATCTTGTCTCTGCCACTTCCAGAGAGGCGTTTTTCTAACAGTTTGTTGCAGACCTATTCTGGATAAACTAGAAGTAGACAAAAAACCCTATTGCTTTAGACACTACAGCAGATATATTTAGCTATTAAGCGTCCACACTAAGTGATTAAATAGAACAGCAAGTGGGAGAATCAACAAAAACAGAACTGTAAATTGTCCAAACTGACAGCACTTTGTGCAGTACTGTCAAAATAAATTCTTATTCTCTGCAAGTTAATAGACACATGTCCTTCATTAGCGCTCGCCAGAGGTTATATAAAAAAAAACATACGAGAAAGCTAATTCTTCTCAGAGGAAGTAGGGACACTTCCATATTACATCTCTTCTGTTTTTAATCTTGTTTTGTTAATTTGCAATGGCCACACTTCCTCTTAAGTGTCCGCATGTATCTGTGTTTTTTAAATAATCTCGCAGAAACGCTCTGGAACAAATCAGGCATAGGCATGGTGTAGATGCCTCCTTTTATCAGTCACATGAGGGAAGAGTAACACATCAAAAATAGCACACAGTAAAATAAGAGAATTTACACTCATTAGAATTTAAACTAATCTGCTCTGCACTGTTAGAGTGTCTACACTTTTCTTCTTAAAGTGTGACTTACCTCTGAGTGAATTTATCTGAAGTACACCGACAACATAATGCCACAGAAAACCAAACCAGAATCCAATAGTGCAGTCTTGCCGGCTTCATTTTGTTAATCAAATAGCTGTGAAAAGGCGTTAAAAGGAGAAATCTGTTACTTATCCAATGCACTAAATTGCAAGTGTCAAAACGCAGACAAACACAACTATCTCAGAGACAGCAGGCAATATCAACTCTAGACTAAATTTATAGCCATGGGTAAAACAAGCATCTCTTTGAAGGCTATAAGGCTATGCCCAATTCCCCAGCTTGTACACTAATTTTAATAAACTAATAGCATCAAGGATGAGATAATGGTTTCTTTTTTTTTTTCTCTTTTCTTTACTTCCACACAGTTCCAGTAGAGTCACCTTCCAATAAATAGAGATATTTAAATCTTCAATGCAACCATTCTTTATGTAATGTAAGACACTACCTCTGGTCAGCCAAAGTGATTCATTAAAGAAACTTTGAACTTAACATTGAATATTCATGTTGAGTTGAACAAGACTGATCTTAGAAACTCACTGGAAGGTAAGTATGATACGCAAGGATGAAATTCTCTCTAAATTCCAGTCGACTACTAAACCGACGTTAAACAAATTGCTGCCAAAACCAGATTAGTTTCCGTCCTTGTTACAATCCTGAGACAGCCTCTACAAAACCATACACAACCTGCACACTACCTCATGAACCCTAGAACTCAGGGGAGAAAAAACACAACAAATCAACTTAACTTTCACCAAGAGGAGGACTTTCACTTGGCACAGGCCAGAAAACCCCAGCTGCCTACTATATCCGCCAGCCATTTCACAGCTTTTCAAATGCTACCTCCTAGGTTACAGAAATAGTTGTATATGCATGGATTTGCATACCTTTATTAACGCTTCACCAAACCTACTTTCTAACCCTCTCATTTTGAGAAGCCTACAAAAAGGCACTATAAGATACTGGCTGTAACCTTATGTGCCTAAGTCGCTCACTACACATCATATTCATTTCGCTATCAAGGTTTTAAAATTAATCCTTTCTTACAACAGTCAAATAAAGCCTGTTTTGACACCAGTAAAGACATTGCTGTTTCAGTCATTAAGGCTAACCTTGGGAAATTCAGTGTAACCCTGGTCCACAGCTCATTATAAACAAGATTCCCTCTTCCCTCGACCACAGCATGTCTCTGGACCAGCCTGCACCCCTCCCAACCCCCAGAAGCCCTACCCTGCGGTTCTGCAAACTCCCTGGCACAGCTGATGCACACAGAAGGTGGCCTCACGGCTTGCAAAAGGCATCGAGATTTCAAAACTGAGGCGGGGTTTCAGCAACAACTTGTAACAGTTAACCAGCCAGATTTAGCATGAGGTTTTGCTAAATTGTGAAAAAAGGAAACCCTTTAAGATATTCATCTATTTCACGTTAACATCTCTCTAATTCATAATGGATATAATATCAAGGTAGACAGCTCGGCTAGAAGATATTACTAGATAAATATTAGTTGGCAACTGTTTGTTTTCTGATCTAGTTTCTTTAAAAGGCCTGAAGGATTTTCATTCACCAAGCTAGACAAGCACAAAAAACCTCAAATAATTTGTGGGGTGTGCTCCTTGCACACAAAAGCAGTTGATAATGTAGAATTAATCTTTATCGCAAGCTAAAGTAAGACACACACCTTGTATCAAAGAAATCGATATATTCATATAACATACCCAAAAAATGCAAATAAGTAACTAACTACTGGGTCTCCAGTCTCCCCAGAAGTTCTGCATTTGAAGAGATCCAAGTCTCATGAGCTGAACAGTAGGAATTAATGATGTGAGATTCATCCTTATAGATCTATTTATATTTTCAACCTATAACCAACCAAGACTTTATTTTTCTGCATGATAAACTCTCTACCCAAGAAAAAACACTGATATATGATGTAAGATTCTGCCCTACCTATAAAAAGCACATTTCTTCACAGAGCATAAAGTACCACTTAAAAGACAATTAATGTCACAGACCATCACCAAAAAAAGGCTGCACTGTACAAGAGTGTGGAAAAAACATCTTAAGGAAGGAAATTATGGAAGAAAAATAAGCCAGCAAGCATTATGACATTTTTTTTTAATTTTGTGAACTGGTAGGATTTAAGACAGCAGGTATGGAGAAACTTTTTTTTTCCAGTGACTAATTTACAAAACAATCACAAAGGCAGTTATCTCCCTTTCTCATTAGGTTCTTAAGTTGGATCAACTAATAACCAGAAACAGATGGAGTCTTCAAAAAATGGTGCTCTCAGAGCAATGGAATGTACTGGTTTATTCTGCATACTGTTCTATACCCTGGAACTGGAGCATAGGGACAACAGAGACAGTGAGCAGATCTGAAAGCCCCACATCTTTAACTTTTACATAATGCATTACATGTTTTTCCACTGATAAAAAACACATAAACTCTCCCTAAGGTTTTAGCCTAGAAGCCGATATTATAGCTATTGCAAGAGACCAAGTGATTTTCTCAAACTGACCTTTTATTCGTCTGGATATTGTTGGTGGGAGGTGAAAAGTGCATCAGTCTCACCTGAAAAGCACCCAGATGATGCACAACTGAGGAAATACACACCCAAATTACAATTATATTAACAACGAAGATGTGCAAAGCACATCTAATTTTAATAAAAATTGTTTCTGTTTACTAAAAGTTAAACATGATTACTAATTCTACAAATACAAGAAAGAAGAAATTAACAAATATTACATCAGTTCTACTGTAATAAGAAAAAGGGATTTCATACTATGAAAGTCAGTTATAAAGAAGTCACTATGTTCCAAAAGACTTTATAATGAAAAAAAACTTACAACTTCAAATTGCAACATGCACAGATAGCCTAGTTTCAAAGAATGATTTTATGTATCTACTCGCTTTCACGATAGATAAATTTCTAAAGAACAGCTGTAGGATGACTCTTAGTTTACTACACCTGGACATGAACGCACAGGACAAGGTCACTTGCTCTGTTACTGTTGGTCACTGCTGGTACCAAAATTACCTGCCCAGGCTTGTCAAGGACTAGGGATAGTAAGGAGTGAAAAATAGCAATGAAACCTTTCTTTAACACGTTTACTATTGTTTGAGATTTAACATGCCATCTTGAGGTGGCTGCTGACATAGCATATGCTTCTTTTGGACACTGGAAATTAATTCCCTGTATTCTGTTCTCCTCAGTCGTTGTTTTTTTTTTCCTGTTAATAACTAGCCCGACTAATAAACTTCACATTTTTATACAAAAGTTCCTGGCTTACACTTTAGTTCAGGCATATAGACTTAGAGAAAAGATTGCAAAAGAGCATTTAAGCATCAGTGAGAGGACTTCCATGGTTAACAGCAGAGCAGCACAGAGCTAAGTGCCAGCAACAAGGGCCAGAGATAAGAACTAGGGTGGCTGGCCTGGCAGCAAACCCCACGAAAATGAACACTCAGTGTTTTGGTACCATCTCAAACAAGGCTGTGCACACTACCTCTGCCACAGCAATTTAGGCAGCCAAATTACAAAACTGTGCACCAGAAGTATTTAATTTATGACAACTCGCTTAGCTCCTGCAACTCTTCCCTCCACAGCCCCACTCCCGGCTTACCAGCAATCCTAAACCCAAGTAACTACAAAAATTGCTTTAAAGATTTTCAGGTGCAATACTCACACCTACTAACACAGCAAGCTTTTAGCAGAACTTTCTCACCACTTCTCCCAGTTCCAAGCAGAACTTGCCCAGCAGTGGCTTCGGGGCGAGCCCAGCAGGAGCTCGGTGCTTCCTCATGAGGAAGGCAGCACCTTGCTTTCCTCACCACAAACTAACGCGCCGCTGCGCTTTCAGCACAGAGGTGTAAGATTCAGCTTCCTGACACCATAAAGTGCCTGCTCCAAATAAACAACCCTCACGTTTTATTACAAAGGTGTTTTCGTAAGTTGTAAAGAATGCACAACAGCAGAGAACCCGACGCGGGATGCCTGCGAGCAACAGCAGGACGCCAAAGCCGATGACAAGTTCGCAAAGAACTATAAACAAAGTTTTTCCCAGCTCCGGGAAACGCGCAATCTCTTTGGCAGACTTTCGATTTGCTCCACGGGGAATTAAAGGCAGAGGAAACGAAATCTGACGGGACCTGAGCCCTCACCGGTCCCGCAAACCCCACCGAACTCCGTCTGGGATCTCGCTGGGGGCCACAGCCGAAACCCCGCTCAGAAGAGCGCCCGGGGCCGCCCCCTGCCCGCCCCTGCGCGGCCACGAGCGGGTCAAGGGGCGAAGGTCCAGAGCCGCGGCTGTCGCACCCCAGCCCCGCTGCCTGGGGCCGGGACCTCGCCTAAACTCACTTCGCCTTGCCACAGCCCGCCGCTGCCTAGCCTTGCCCGGGACCTGCCGGCCCGCCTCACCTTTCGCCCGTCGCTCCGGGCCTCTCTCTGCGGTCCCGGGAGGGCTGAACTCGCACGGCCGCTGCCTCGGAGTAGGCTACGGACACAGGGACGGAACAGCACCGTAACCCGGCCACGGGGCAGGTCGCTCTCCCCGCCCTTCCGCAAGGCCGACTGGGACCGGCTCCGCCTCCCGGGGCTGCCGGCCGGGTGCCGCGGCCTGCCCGGTGGCCCGCGNGTAGGCTCTCTTCAGATACTGATGTGTGGGTCAACGCAGAAACACAGTGTGGTCATGGAGGAAACTATTTATATCCAAGTTTTGGTCATCTTAACGTTTTGGTTGGTTCTTCTTTAGCACACTAGGTTTTAATTATCTGGTTGTGCTCCTGAAAATTTGTGCAGCACGGAGGTCTGCAGGAGTGCAGTGAGGATGCCCTGTATATTAATTTTGCGAGTAATCAACTCAAACAGCAGATGGGAGATGGTTGCCTAAACGAGCCCAGCGAGGGGAACAGCAGAATGCTGACGCACTGTCTGTCTGTCCTGCACTTCTCCAAAACGGTGAGGAAAGTTTGAAATGGTAAGGCTGGTGTTTGGAAACAACAGATCTCTGAGGAAGAAGCAACCCCACGGGATGAGTCACAAGCATCCCAGGCAGGGCTTGGTTCACGTTTTCTCAGCGCGATGGTAAACTGTGAAACAGATTCCAACACCTCCTTCTCTGCTGACACGTGAATCACAAATACAAAACATGGTTATTAATTAGTATTGTATAGTTTTGCACTGGGGGGGGTATATGTCACACCCATCCTCCTTTAACGCATCTGAGAAATATGTGGGCAGCTCCACAAGCAAAACAACATTTGTTTTGAACAGATTAGTTACAGTCTGTGTAATAAGGTCTTTGTTCAAAGTTACAGTATTATTCACCGTCAAGATCTGTTTTTAGTTATGTTTACACATTTACATGGTAAGAAGGAAGATGAGGCACAACTAACCTCTTTTGGTTCCACCTTTCTGTGGCAACCTGAAAATGTCGAGCTGGATGGAAGGAGTGATCCATCTGCTGTTGTCTGTGACAGCGTCTAAGAGGTATTGAAAGTTTCAGAGATTTTGTTAAAGAGTTAAAAATAGTGAAGTTCTCCAGAGTCTTGTATTCAGTGCTGCTGCTCCTGCTGCTGCTGAGGTTGTCACCTCTCCATCTGGCACTGAAGTCTTGGTCACTGCCCGAGAGGAGTCAGTAGGCACAGACACTGAGTTACTCTCTCAGCCTTGGATTTTGTCTTCATCTGCAGATTTGAGATGAAACTACTTAAAATAATACTGTAAAATAACGCAGGCTTCTTAAGACAAAGAAGCCATATTTTTCTGTCATGATATCATAAGAAAATAGTGCGTGTAAATGGAGGCTGGTTTTAAAGAGAATGTTTTTGAAGAATATGAGAAAGGTAGACAGTGTAGAGCTATGTTGGACAACTATCACCTTAAGACTTTCCATTTTATATTTATCTATGTGCTGCAAACAAGAAAATTGCTAATAAATCAGTAATTTTAAACCAGACATTGTGCCAGATGCAGACACTGACACCTGTACTGAGAAAGCCAAGTTCTGCTTTCAGTGATTGCTACCTTTTTAGGTTAAGATTTGAAAGTGTTCCACTCTTAAGAAGTGTATTACTTCAGTAATATGAACAGCTGTTGTTGCAACCTGTTTGAAGAATAAAACCAGCCATAATAAGACTGCTTTCTCAAGTAATCATTTGTGAAACAAAAATACATTCATCTTTCATCAATAGTTGGCAGATAGACCATCTCAATACAGCTCAGAATACTGGAGACTGTTGACAAGCATATGTAAATATCCAGGTTTAGAAGATGTTAAATGGTGCCAAAACTTCGTTTAATAATTACTGCATAGACCTTAGTATTTATTCTGGGTTCTGACGCTTGTTTATGTTAAAGGAAAGATTTAGGCACTTTGGTGAGCTTGAGGTGGGCTTTCTGCCACTGGCAGGTTCCACTGACTTTGGTGTAATTACGCACAACGTAACAGAATGTTCATTAGGAGTAAGGCAGAAATAATTTACCACCTAAGTCATAATGAAAGGACAAGAAGTTGATATACATGAATATGTGCGTAGAGCCCATGGAAACTGTTGGGGCTGTTGACTTTTCCTGGAGTGTGGCAACATTCCCGCTTGGATGTGGGATCCGCTGCAGCCATTCCCCCATGGAGCAGGCTGGCCACCCAGCTTGGAACTCAGTACCCACGTCCGTGTCCTGCATTATGGGGATGAGATCTGCACATGCGCAAATCCCAGTACACGAGCACATACCAACAAGCCTTGAATTCTCTTCTGAATTGGGATAAAGCTTAAAAGTACTGAACTGCTTTCCTGAACCGCAGCCTCAATAACCAACTTACAGTTAAATTGACTTTTTAGTACTAATGTAATTAATTCCGAGAACAGGTTGGTCTCCTAAACCTGAGAAACATTGTAGTGAAAAAGAATAGACCTCATTTGGGGATTTCTCATCAAAATTACCATGATCTTTTATTTCCATATTGACTTTGCTCCCTTATTAACACTCACAATCCTCTGACTAGAAACTGATGGAAACTAGGAAATGTCAGAAAATTTGAAAACTTTCTTATCAATTTTTCATGAAAATAACATTTTCCTCTAAAATTTCTGAGCAAATGTATTCGTATCTTAGATTTTTATATGTTTATATGCTGAAATGTGTTGCCTGAAAAAACAAACCCAAAATAAGGATGGCAGGATTCATCTTCTTTAAAGATTTATATGAAACACTATAGAAGAATACATTTTTCCAGCTTCCAGCATTTTACATTCAGATTGGGATTTAAGAATCAAGAGAGTTTCAAATTTTGCCTCCCAGCACCATGCCTTGTTTTGCTTTGATTTTTCCCGTTGCACAAATAGAACAAACAAATGTAGAATTTATTCTTAATTGTGTGTTAATAATAATAAGACATTTACAATACTCTGAGAAGATGCACAAATTTTGGAACGTATCTATATTCCTGTGTCCTAATTTTAAGTAAAGAGACTCAGTCCACGCATAATTTTGAAAGTTTAAATTTGATTTAAATTGTGTTAAGAGCTTGTAGCAATTTCACCATGGCATTTTATTTTATTTTTTTCAATAACAAGGCATTAATTTTACAGAATCTGTTTAAAGCTGTACTAGGTATCCCATGAAAAACACTTTTTTCTTTCTTTCTGTGATAACATTGCGGTAAAAACAGTAAAAATAATTTTGGTTTATCTTTTGCAGTGAGTTTCCATGATTTCCATAAAGGTAGACTTGGGAATTACATACACTCAAAAAGGCAAATATCCTTCAAACATGAGACAGCTGCAGACATTGTGTGCTGGATAGAAGTTGGACTATTAGAATGCTCTGCTGCCCTCTAGGCGATGAATATTTAGCTAAGTCATATTCTGCTCTTTAGCAGAGCTTAAAAAAGGTTTGTGTGCAGACTCGTTTTGAAATATTCCACATATAGTTGAGAGCAGGAAGCCACTGTTACTGAAATGCTGAAGTGAATTTTGCAAACTATAAACTATCTTCTAAGTCTATGGATTTTTTTTTTCCTTTGCTTTGCAATCTCTATCAAGTATTTTGTCAAGTGAGTTTTGGCTTTCCATTAAGTTTAGAGATTTGGTGGACAAATAAAAATGATAACTGTAATGCCAGACATTATGCTTCTTGCATTCAGTAAATTTGCCAACAACACCAAGTTGTGTGGAGCATTCGACACGCTGGAGGGAAGGGATGCCATCCAGAGGGACCTGGACAGGCTTGAGAGGTGGGTCCATGCAAACCTCATGAAGTTCAACCACGCCAAGTGCATTCCCTGCATCTGGGACATGGCAACCCCAGGCACAAATACTGGTTGGGCAGAGAATGGCTGGAGAGCAGCCCTGAGGAGAAGGACTTGGGAGTGATGGTGGATGAGAAGCTCAACATGAGCCGGCAGTGCATGCTGGGGCGGCCCAGAAAGCCAACTGCATCATGGGCTGCATCAAAAGAAGCATGGACAGCAGGTTGCAGGAGGCGATTCTCCCCCTCTACTGGGGGTGCTGAGGGTGCACTCTATCCCACTGTCCATGTCTCCGACAAAGATGTTAAATAGTATTGGTCCCAGTACTGACCCTTGAGGGACACCACTCATCACCAGCTGCCACTCGGACATTAACCTGTTGACCACAACCCTTTGAGTGCGGCCATCCAGCCAGTTCCTGATCCACCGGGTGGTCCATTCATCGAACCCATGACTTTCCAATTTGGAGACTAGGATGCCATGTGGGACAGTGTCAAATGCTTTGCTTAAGTCCCAGTAGATGAAATCTGCTCCATGATCTTGCCAGGCACAGGGGTGAGACTGACTGGCCTATAGTTCCCTGGATCCTCTTTTTTCACTTTTTTTAATATCGGGGTTATGTTTCAGTTTTTCCAATCTGCAGGAATTTCACCAGATTGCCATAGTTTCTCAAATATGATGGAATGCAGCTTAGCAACTTGGTCTGCCAGCTCCTTCAGGACCCGTGGATGGATTTCATCTGGTCCCATGGACTTGTGCACCTTCGGGTTTTTCAAGAGGTCTCGTACCTGATCTTCTCCTACTGTGGGCAGTTCTCCATTCTCAGAGCCCCTAGTTTTGCCTTCCGTGACTTGAGCAGTGCGGTTAGAGCCCTTGTCCGTGAAGACTGAGGCAAAAAAGTCATTCAGTACCTCAGCTTTATCCATACCCTGGGTGGCCAGGTCTCCCGTTTCCTTCTGGAGAGGGTCCACAGCCTCCCTAGTCTTGCCTTTAACCCTGACATATCTCTAGAAGTTTTTCTTATTGTCTGTGATGTCCTTGGCCAGATTCAGTTCTTTCTGGGCTTTCGCTTGCCTGAGCATCCTCTGAGCAGTGACAGAAACAGGTTGAGGCATCCAGCAGGGCCTCCCGTGGGCTCGGCTGAGGCTTTATGGCATCGCTGTAGAATCAGTGCCACCTGCTGCACATCCCTGCACCACCATCAGCTTCCAGCAATGTCCCGCAGCACCCGGCGGGGGGGTGTCACACATCCCCGCTTTGAATATTGACAGCTTCTGACATCCTTCACCATAAATTTGAGTTGACTGCAGGAAAAAAACAGTCATAGGAAATTAAGCGTGAAAAAAAGGGCCTGAAAGCAACACGTAGTGCTGCAGATTAAGCGTCACAACTTACAAATATACATTATTTATTTATTTTTAAATTTAAAAAAGGCCAGATAACGTTGGAGCGCCACGCTACAAGGCCTGCGCTTCAAACATAAAGGACGCCCTTGTTATAAAACAAGATGTTTAGGAGCCCTCAGCGCTCCCAGAGGCCGGGTGCGTGGTGGGGCGGGTGGGATGGGAGGCCTCGCCGGGGCCTGCCACCACCATGAGGCCCTCGCCCGCCCTCAGAGGCCGCGGTTGTTCCTCCCCTGACGCCATGTCAGTGCCGCTGCCCTCCCACTCCAGGGGCGAGCACAGCACCCACAGCCGCCGGTGCGGGACAGGGCTGGTTTCTTCA
>VXBW01007109.1:555640-604705 GCA_013400375.1 Thinocorus orbignyianus
CAAAAAAAAAACCAAAACAAACAAACAACAACAACAAAAAAACCCCAAAAACCAACCAAAAAAAAACCCACAAAAAAACCCCCCACCAAACCACCACCACCAAAAAAAACAAACAAAACCAAAATGGTAGGGAAATAAATATTCAAAAAAGTCCTTGGGGGAATTCTCATCCTTGATACTAAGGTATTCAAAATCAGTCGGGTAAAACTTCACTACAGGAGTATTTGAATGACTGGAATCATGTTCTCTTTTCCTTGAGAGATTCTGGTTTTTTGAGTGTGATCTGACAAAAAAATCATAGGAATTTTGTGTGTCTCATCCTTTTGATAATACATTTTAAAAACTTAATGTATTCGTTTGTGTTTCCTGAACGAATTGTAAATGAGGGGTAGGTGTTTCAAAGCTGCCTGAAAGAGTTGGATTTTTAACTCTCAGAAGAAACTAACAGGAGATTATGTAGGTAATTTGGAATCATTTTATGTATGAAGAAATAATTTAGGAAGTCTTGTATCAAATCCTGCCCCTCGCCTTGTTTTTCTCAGACTGAAAACTCTTCTTTCCCAGCCTCAAGTCACATTGCCTGTAATCTTAAGTGTCTTAATTGCACTGATGTAGATTACAATCGATGCCAAATTGCTTGAGGAGAAACAAATAGCTGTCAAGCTACTTGCTAGCTCTTTGCATTCTATGTGCATAGGGAAAACAGTGCTTGTAGAAATGCTGTTTGTTTTTAATTTGGCAGGCGGAGTTGCGAGCAGCTGTTTTTTTGGCATTAGAAGAACAAGAGAAAGTAGAGGTAAGGGAACCTTAAAAAATTAAATTAAAAAAAAATTACCATCCTGATATTTCTTCATGAAGAATTAAATGTAAGTATGTTTAATGCTTTCTAATTGTGAAATATAAAGAGAAAAATATCTATTGCTGAGTTTAAAATATCTATTGCTGTGTTTATATATTGCATGATGTTTTAAAAAACACAAACCAGGACTATCAGGATGTTTCCTGATGTTTAGAAATAGGAATTGTTAAACATAGCCTTTTGAAACTGTAGCTTTAAGTAACTGTCTCTGCTGGTTTTATATTGCTTCTGTCCAATTGACCAGAATGATAAATTTTGACTGGTCAAGATTGTATCAAATTGAAATAACGTCTTTTGAAATTTAAAATATCATAGTGGAGCTTTTTTGACAGGTGTATTGTGAGAGCAATTTAATGCAGTAACTTGCTAGGTATGCTAATGATTTTGGTGTGTCTCATAAGATTGTTATATGCTGGCTTCAGAATAATTTAAGGAAGAATTATATATTGAAGGAATATATATTATATATTAAGGAAGAATTAATATATTGATACTTATCAATGCACTAAATTCCTAAATATTAAGCAAGACATATTTCTTTTTTTTGTGCAGTGCATTCTTGTGTGTGTCAGCATTTATGACTCTAGCAATAAATACCTATAACAGATTCTTCTCTTCAAGTTAGGTTCTTACCCAGGATATTTTGGTATATTAGGAATGGCATTAAGGATTTGATTTGAAAAATCCCTGAACAATTCTGACAAACCAAAACATAGCTCATGAATTTATGTGTTTAAAAATCAAAGTTGAAGAGGGCAAATGTAACAAGGACAAAAAAAAAAAAAAAAAAATCTTTGAAGGTCCTTTAATTAATAGAAGATTAGCGTTGGCTTCTGAACTGCTAATTAACAGGGTCTACACTTTGTCTAGATGATTTGTAAATTACTATTTTTTTAAAAGTGGGACTGAATTTCTTTAAACAAACTCGGCACTATATTAGAGGAGCAATTTGGGAAGTTAACTGCTTAACTTTTTTAATCATTAAGTAAATAAAAATCAGTATGCTATTAAGAATTTTGGTGAAATTACTCTAGCTCTGTAGCTTTTGTGATAGAAATACTGAGTCAGTTTTAATTTGCCTAAGTAATTGTATGACTTGGCAACTTTTACTTGTAGGTAGTAGAATTAATATAAAGGTAGATTTTGAAGAGGTGAGTTACCTGTGCCAGACATCGTTGTGGAACAGGGCATACCAAAACACCAACTGGCTGTAGCTTTCAGTTCCTTGCTAGTACGAGGATGATATTAATTACTGTTTGGCTTTTGTTTTTTGGCAGAACAAAGCACCTCTGGTAAATGAAAGCTTGAAAAGTTTTTTAGGTACAAAAGATGGTAAGTTTTTTGTTTAGTATACTTCTCAAAATAATAAAAATAGGAAACAAGGGATTAAGTCTTTGAGTCTTTTATTACAGTACCATCTTTATGAAGTAACAGATGCTTTTATTACTGTCAAATGTCATAATTACTATTCATTCAGGATAGAATTCAGTCTATAATTTTTGAAGTTAATATTGCTGAAGGTATATTTTTAACTGAGATGATTAAGGCTTTTAAATACATTAATTTAATGATGGGTTGTGATTATGCTAATTCAGAGCCATTCTGGACCAATAGAAACAGTAATCAGTGAAAACTCACTGTAAGGATACAGTAGTGAATGCACATATAGGAGAAATGCCAAGATGGTGTCTTTGAAACAGCTGAATAGCTTAAAAAATAACCTTACACCTGAATTTTGTAAGCAATCTCTATTTTTGCTCCTGCAGTATTGCTTGCTTAATTAATTTTGATACAATGGTTGAGTTAGAAATCAGGGAGTTGTTACACAAATTAACTGTATGGTGGTACTTTGCTGAATGTCTGAATGATGTTTGCAGGAGTGTTAAATCTTTGTAGATGTTCATACTGAGGCCATGTTAATGCTAAGTCTTTTAAGTAACAATTGTTTCCATCTGGTGTATTTTTACTCTTCTCATTTCCTTTTTAGGTCGCTTGGTAGCAGGTCTTGTTGCAGAATTTCTACGGTTTTTCAATCTTGATTTTACATTGGCCGTTTTTCAGCCTGAATCAAGCACAGTAAGATATACTGCTTTGATTTGTGTGCCATGCTGATTAAATTGTTGACCTGTGTTGGTGTACTTCTGTATGCACAGGACTCCCCATCTTCTATGAATTTGCTGGAACCGCTGGCTACGTGTCCTAGGATCATCTTTTAAATGTGATAGGCTAAAGTAACTTGACCGTATAAATCCTTAAATCTTGAAACTTGCTAATGATGAACACTTGCATATTTAAAATGACTTTGAACAGTTTGTGATAAGTTCAGGTACAGATCAGAAGTAGGTGATCCAATAGTCTATCACTACTTTATTCCACATGCAGCAGGAAATCTTAAATAATCACTATTTAATCAAAATATTGATGTGTTAAATAAGACCAAAAAGCTTTAGGAGTTACATTACAAAATATATATTATGTTTTCTGACAGTTGTTTCTGTGTTACAACTTTTTTTTTAACATGTTTGTTTTTTTGTGTCCCTGCAACCCCCAGCTAAATGGCCTTGATGGTCGAGAAAACTTAGCTCGAGATTTGGGCATTACAGAAGCAGAAGGTACTGTGGGTGGTCCCCTGTTGTTGGAGGTTGTTAAAAAATGTCAGCAGAAAAAGACTTCAGGCAGTGAAGAAGTAAGTAACGTTACATGTAATTTCTTTCTTTCTTCATAATTCTTTATTCATTTTCATTTCCATGATGAAAAAACCTTGAAATTAAGAACACTTGGCTATTGTAGTATTATAGTGTTTCAAGTCCTTATTCTATTCTATTATGCCTTCTACATAACTTAGCAGAAAAAAATGGTGAAAGATGAAGATCATGAGCATTCTATTACTTTTAATGCCACCCTTGTACTCTTGACTAATATTTTACTACAACATAGTAACACAGAGTGAACACAGATAAATGATAGAAAACACTGTGTCACTTATTTTCTGATTTTTAGTGTGGTTTGATAACACTTCTAGTTGTATACATTTTCTTTGGCATACGTTTTTTTTTATATCACCTGAAAAGGCTAGAATTGGTTTTGTTAAAAGCTTCAAAGCTGTTCTGAAAACATATGTATTTAAAACTAAATATATGAAGGTATTGAACTACCTGAAGCCAATGACAGTGATATTTTAGTGGAATAGAGAATTGTATTGTTAATTAAATGGATGAAATCCGACTAATGGTATTCGATTAGGTGCCGTGGTTGTGGCTTGAAAGAAAATTCCCCACACTTGAGATTACTTCAGTACCCTGACAAAAGCTTAATTTCAGTAGTAGCTGTCATAGACTTCCTAACACAGCATCGCCATGTCCCAGTTTGCATGCTGTGTGAGTGGGGATGGCAGCCTTGTTTCTTGTTGGATGGTATTATGACAAAATTCAATGTATTTATGTGAAACTTCATAGGTGGCTCCAGTTCTAAGTGATAGCCTGTGTCCCACATCAAAATCATCTGATGGAAGATCAGGTACACATCCTATACCAAATAAGGTAAGTTTGTATATAGATAAAGAAAAAACTACGTGAGGTACATGAGTTAAGTAGAAGAGAACTCCTATGGAATACAAAGGTATTCACATACATGATCTGCAAAGTCCCGTACCTTTCTGACTGGTTTGGTGACAGCATCTCTGGGGGACACCGATGTGTTGGAGTTAACTTGTTTGTTTATTGGGCAGCTGGCTGATGGCTGTTTGGGATTCATAAGGTGTTAGGATACAACTGCTTTTGTGTTGGGGCCTGTGGCTTTCTTTCCCCTGTTGCTTCCTGTTAGCACAAAATCTGTGTTAACTGGTGTCTTCCAGGCCTCTATTACTCCTTTACATCTGACTGGAACTGACCAACAGGTTGAGAATTTGGGGAAGGTGTAGTAAAGTGTCATAAAACGTCATTCACTGAAAAAGAAAGAAAAAAAAAGAAAGTCAATTCTGTTGCAGTGGGAGATAGATGTACATGTTCTGCAAATGCTTTTCATAACATATTGCGGAATCCTTCATGAAAATGTATCTCATAAATGGGAGAAAATTGGTTTCCATAGGGAGATTTCCTCATAGAAACACGAACAGCAGTTGGTTGGACTTATGTACTCGTAAGTTGTGAATATCTTAATGGGACTATAGTTCTTAGACACTTTTTTTTTTTCCTGGTTCTCTCTCTCCTTGGCAAAGGCAGGGAGAATATTCTGCCTGTGTGACATATTCAGAGTAAAAATAATGCAATAATGCAGAAGGAGGAAGTTTTGGCCAGGCCTGGCTAAAAACTTCATATTCTTGGGTGGTTTTTCAAACAGGTTTTGTAAACCTGTGAGCTTAACTGGCTATGACTGTGACGTGGTAACCAGTACATGTAGTGCAGAAGGGAGTGTGCTCAAAGAGACCAAGACCACAGCTCTTGGCAGTGGCAAATAATTAAATTTGTTGAAGTGCAAGTGAGAAACCACCAGCCACCCTCTGTCTTACCTTCTTAACACCATTAGTCTGAAAACCCAAGGTAGCCGTGTTGCTCTTTGAACCCTTAGCCACAGTTAACCTGTCATTGGTTTAAAATTGCTTTTATAGAAGAGGTGATCTACATAGTAAAGCAATCCATCAGAGGATGGAATAAATTTTTTTTTTAACGACAGCAACGATAAAGAACACTTTTTGTCAGAAGTGATAAAACACCTTTTTATTTTTCCTTGTGTGATTCTTGATTCTGTTAATAAATTTTAGCTTTTTAAATAGCGATGCGTAGTGTATATTATATGTTGTGTGTTGATATTACCTCTTACAGTATGACATGAATGACACAATATGACATTACCATTTACAGTAGACCTAATTACTTACCCCTTTCAGTGAGGTCTTTTTCTTCCTTTACCTTTCAAGGCTGCTGAAACCACTCAAAGTGATACAAGTGTCTCATCAGGGGAAGCGAGCAAAAGAAGCATTCATTTTCTGCCCAATGAAACAAAACTAGATCCTCAAGTAGAAAACAAAGACTTAAATACCAAAGAAAAAAGTGATCCAGGTGTGGATGAAGATGATGTAGAGGGAGATTCTTTTTTTGATGATCCTATACCCAAACCAGAAAGAACTTACGGCTGGTAAGTAACATTGATATTCTACTTAATGCAGATTTATTTTGTCCTCAGACCTTTGAAAGCTGGCTGATGTTTGGTTATTTGCACTTGTAAATGTGAGTGTTTAGATCTGTTCTGTAACATTTTGGTTTTGAAATGTATATTTTTATGACTCTGCTCCTTGAAATGCAGTATCATCTGGGATCTCTTGGATGTACCATGAGTGGAAAAACCTGTATCACTTTAAGGTGCATCACTTAAACTATATAACGTCCCCAACCTGTTTCACTGGTGGAACTGACATGCATGAGGCGCAGACATCAGTTTCTTCTTGCAGCAGTGTGACAGTGGTGATCAGCAGTAAGGGAAGTGGACAATGACAGGGATAGTGCTTTAGATATCTGCATGGCTTTCTGAGGAGTACAGAAAACATCTGGTGAATGTGTAAGCTGGCTCCATAGACTGTAAGAATAAGGATAGTTTTCTCACACCTTGGGGCTTCCTTTTCACATGGTAGCGCCTTTTGCTTGCAGTTCTATGGTTTCGGTGAAGTGTTGTTATTTTTGCATGGGTCAGTTTTGCAGATGCTTCTGAAGACCATCTATGGAGTGAAAAATTCCATTTGAAAGAACTACTAGTGACTGAACTGTACAACAACTTTGTTATAAAACTGAAACCCCTATTTTTTGTGTGTGAAGTTGGATAAACTGGATTTCTTCAAAAGAGCACCTCAGAAAGAGTCTTAATTATTCAGTAAAACAAGAATTTTTTCCTAGTAGAGAAACTCCCTACAGAAAAAATTATTACTAAATTATGTGTGTCTGAAGTAGAATCACAGTCCACCAAGTAGTAATTTGTACCTCGTAATGTTATTGTGATGTAGATGTTACAGTAAAGTTCCATAATAAGGCTTACTGAATATGTTAATAATAAATAAGCTGGCGACTAATTGTAACTGAGGTGTCTGCTGAGTCTTTTGCTTCTACCCTTCTGGCAGCTCCTCTAGAGGAGAGAAAAGAACATACTCTGCAGGTGAAATCCCTTTGTGTTGTGTTGTGGTGGTGCCTGAGGCCAAAGGGATGAAAAAGTAGGAGAGGCACCAGCATTGCTTGGTTTGCAAAAGGCAAATTGCTTGTGGGAGCTTTACCTGTTCCTTTAAAAAGACTGTATTACAGGGGAAGGGAACAAGCAGTTACTAAGGGCAGAGTAAGAGATGATCCTAGCTCTTATTGCCTGTAGGTCTCTGTCCCATTGTTCAAAATTGTGAAGTGTTTTAATACACAGTGGTCTACGTGATATTTTGGTGATATAATGAATGATTCAAATGTTGTCCATTACCAATAGGAATGGAATCACAGTAACAAACAGTACTGGTAATACTAGATGTAAAATTCTCGATCTCTCTTTGATATTGTTTCTTCATCCTTTACTTGCAAGTAGTGTTTGAACTCAACGCTTTAAATGTATGAATGGAATAGGTAGTAGGTAAGTGAACTTTATTACCTGATGATGAGATCTGTCTTAAAATAACTGAGAGGTTTTCATTCTGTGAACTGATAGCTTTTTGGATTAGTGGTTTTGTCAGACATCATCTCTCTTAGTTGTAATATGAGCTAATTTAAATATTGATTTATATCTGAATCTTTCTTCTTTTGGCTGTGTTCACATGCTGGGATAATGAAAGGCCCTTTGATAAAAATAGTGGTGCTGATGAAGGTGCAGAAGCTCTGTCTGTGAAAGAAGGCAGGCAGAAGCCTTTGCATAGGTGAGAAAGTGACTTTCTTACTGAATGCCTTGCTTGACACTTGTGCCAGTAAACTGCTGATTGTTTTTAAGCTTGCAGAATGAGTAGTCCTTTCCCCTTGCTCTTTTTGCCGTAAATATTATTCTTCTAGTTTTATGACTATTTAGTAAAAAATAGAGAAGAATGTCACTGTACATATTTTGCAGCTCTGTGGAGTGCTTATTTCTTTGGTTTGTTTCAGGAAAACTGAAGCTAATAAAGCAGGAGGTCTAGCTTCCCTTTCTGATGCACCGCCTCTGAAAAGTGGGTTAAGCTCCCTGACAGGTGCACCTTCCCTTAAGGAGCCTGATAGTAAGTTTCCACATGTTCTTGCCTTTGAATGTAGGAGATACTTCCCTTCGTGTAATGAATGGTCTATACATTCAGATGCAAATGCAATTGAGTATGTGGCCCCCTTCTGGTTGTGGTGTGACTTACAATGTAGGTTTTATCACTGAGTGATCTCATACTAGTTTTGATTTATTATGCTACAGCTGGGGGGATTCTATACTTTGGAGCATGAAGTATGAAATACTTACCTACAGTCCTGTTTTTTTTGTGTATATAAAGCCGTTTTCAGGAGTATAAAATTCTACTGTGCAATTTTTAACTGAAATTACGTTACTCCTTTGTATTATTATCTTACAATCTTGTCTATTGTTATCTTGATCTTTGTGGTCCCTTCCAACTCTAACCATTCTATGACTCTATGAATTATTTGCACAAGTTCTTCAAGAATATTTGCTTTCATGTAAAACCTTATCCTGAATACTGGGGGGTCATCCCTGCTTGCTACTCATGTTTTCAAATATTAGCAGGGTTCAGACCTGAAAATTGGATATGGTATTACCGTATTATACTACAAAATTATATGCAGTTACAATAAAAGAACACTCACTGTAAATGGTTGATGGGTGTGTTTAAGTGGGGTCTCCCTGAAGAATCACAAGTCAAAGTTCTAATATAAACGGTTTTGTTTTATTCCAGATTTGAATAGAAACTCTGTTTTGAAAGACCTGCGGTTGGTGAATACAAAACTGGGATCACTAGAATTAGGCAAGTATCTGCTAAACATGATGAAGCTCTTCCGTTTTCTATCTCTAAGTTCTAACCTGGCTTCTTAGGGGAATTTGAGAAACTGAAATGCACATATTGAACTAAAATGTTCAGCTTTTACTTCTGTCACTCTATCTAACACCATTCTGAAACTTACTGGAGTGAAGAGTGAAATCTGATCCAAAGGATAACAGAACAGTGAAAGCTCGTGTTTTGTATGTGAATTAGTACTTTACACGTGCAGCAAAAATTGGATTAATTCTGTGAATATGTTTGCTAATATCAAGTGACAAATGGTTTTTAACTAGATATCTGAAAAAAACGGCGGTCTATATTTGTGGAAAAAGATAACCAGACAAGTCTTGCTGGTTTTCAGTGGTGTTTTTACTTGCTCTCTGCACCTTTGAAAGTTAATAACTTTTAAAACTCGTTTAGGAAATGGAGACGATGATGAGTATGCTGATGACTTCAACAGGTAAGAGAAGGATGATATTGCTGTAGCATAGTATTTCATTCATTATAAGCATATCCACTAGCATATTTGAATTATTTCATAATATTTCAATTAGTCACTATTGCTGCAGTTTGTCACTATCTCTAAGCTCCTTTAAACTTGAGTTTGCTATTTTAACACGTATAGCTACAAACTAAAAAAAAAAAATAAAAAAAAATCCATCTAAAACCCTCCAGAACAACAAACCAAAGACAACCACCCAGATCCCTGTTGTGTAGAGGGTAATGAGCTCCTTAAAAACCTGATGCTAACTTTCAGATGAGTAGTTCTAAGTTTTGTTTTTTGGAAGGTCTTTGGGTTTTTCCCCTTTAAATGTTTTAACACTATAATTAATGCTGTTGGACAATGAATATGGTGTATGCTGAAATGTTCAACTAAGAAATCAAGCGTTGTGAGTAGTGACTGGTAAGTACATAACAGCCTCATCCTTCTGATGTGAAGGTATTGGTGGTGTGAATTGCAGGGCTGAGACTGAAGTCTTTATCAGTATTTATCATGGTTCCATCTAGGTAGAAAGACTAGTTGTTACGGTTTTTTTAAGTAACTTCATATTTAACTTGCTGGAAAGTGAAATCCCAACCAAATGTCAGGTATAAAGTGAAGGTGAATGTAATATGCGGATGCTTGAGAAGCTTATTTCTGCA
Source organism: Thinocorus orbignyianus (assembly GCA_013400375.1). NCBI lineage: Eukaryota > Metazoa > Chordata > Aves > Ciconiiformes > Thinocoridae > Thinocorus > Thinocorus orbignyianus. Next base: position 565,606 of record VXBW01007109.1, read on the forward strand.
CTTACCATTTTCTTTCTCTTCAGTACTAGTCATCGCTCGGAAAAGAGTGATATCAGTATTGGTGAAGAAATAGATGAAATCTCTGTGGAAACAGAAGAGTCAAATACCAGTGATAAAGTATGATTCTTTTAAAATTGTTCTTGATGCTATTCTGATCTTGTCTTGACTTCTTTTTAACCTTCTGTGGAGGAATGTGCCATTACCATAGATTCCTAGGATACGTGTTAATGTATTATTTGTTATGTTTTGTCTTTTTACACCAAATATTTCTGCCAAGTTAGATACTGATTAAAAAATGAAACAAAAAACCCTCAACAATTATTTAGGAGCACAATTCACTGTTTCTAGGCATGTAAAATTTATTTAAGACTGGTCTACTATCTAGTATTGAAATGTCTTCTCCCTGTATCTCAACATCTGAGCACCTCCTAAAGGAGTATGAAATCTCACTGAAAGAGTTTGAGGATGGGATGGTCTATGAAGGACTACAAGGAATAGTACTTACTGTTTCTATGATTTTTGAGTTTGTGATTTCATTTGTTTTCTAGCTTGAAGGCATCACGCAAGACCTTACCATTTCTCAGTTAAGTGATGTTGCAGATTATCTAGAAGACGTGGCATAGAATTGGACAGCAAACTGTTTCATTGTGCTGGACTAGAAGACTGCTGTGGACTGTTCATTTCAGACAATCACTTCTTGCTGGAATGTCCACTCTCTATTTGTGCCTTGTGTTTCGAAAGGACTGTAGGTGGAAAAGGCTTTTAAATATTCTTAACAAGAACTAAATGAAATAGTGCGTTCCCATTTGAGTCTGCTATCAGAGTTATTTTCTTCATTTGGTTCAGCCAAACATTTACAGCAGGAGGTGGATTTTCCAAGCAGAATGTCCGTTGCTGGCAGTGGGCATCACAAAAACCAACTGATAAGAGAACATCTGCAGAGGCATGTGGCTTCATAACGGACTTGTACTGTTACTCTAACAGTCTGATTTTTTAATATTTTTTTTTTAAAGATAACCAAAGTAAGAACCTTCAGAGGTAGTGGTTCAACTCACACTTCTTTTAACACGACTTTGTCAAGTCAGCAGGTAGTCCAGATTTACGGTAACTGTAGCCACAATACTGAATTGCTCCAAAATTACTTGAAACTGGTGTTTTTCAGGCTCTTCTGAAAGTTGGACTTTTTTTTTTTTTTTTTTTTTTTTTTTTTTTTTTTTCCCAAAGACGTAGCAAATAGCATCTAAACTCTCAAATCTAAATTTAGGAGCTAAATTTAGTATCAGTAATAACTCCAAATACTCTTGTTTAAGTGTTTGTCAGGCTGTTGATGTTAAGACCTAAGCTGTTTTTTATGTGATCATTTCATTGATATTATCTGTTGTTAAATCACGAAAAGTAAATTTGTAAGGATCCGCGAATCATTAAATCTTGTTGATTTTTGTTAAGTTTTTAACAGTATGATGATGACTTGCGGAGCTTTTATTACCGAGGGCTCTTCACATGCTGTAAGCTCACTTTCATTCTTGAAAATTCTTGTTACATAAAAATGAGCGCCAAAAAGTAAAACCACTAACCTTCTGTCTTTCAGATTCTGACTGCTGTACAGAATTAAATCCAAATGTTTAAAAATACCATACTGAAGATGTTATGGACGCTAAGCTCTAGCTAAGAGCAAATTCTTGTATTTTCATTATACTCTTACAAAACAGGGTCAGTAATGGAAACATTGACAGTTCTTTAATGGTACTGTTGGACATGGCGCTGCTATAATGTATAGGTCATGGACATTTGTAATACTGAAATGACTTCAAAATGTGCACTTTCTGAAAATTGTGAACACATTTGAAAAATATTACATGTAAGTGAATATGAATAACTTAATATTATTTTTTTTAGACTTTGTAATTTTTTGGGGGAACACTGTTGGCCTCTCATCGATGGTCATCACAGTGGAAGTAGCCTGCTAAGCTAAAGCCATTACTTAAGCATATAGAGCTGCTGCTGCATTGGATGCTGACTTCAATCTGGTTTTGCACTGGGCCAGCAGGCATGGAGCAGTGCTGGGAGGTTGGGCTTGTACAGTACATAAACGACTTGAGAGGAGAGAGGAAAAGCGTGCCTTTAATTTATGTGCACCCCAAAATAGCCAGCAAAAAAAGCATCAGAATATTTTGTCATGATGATAACTTCTAATTTGTGCCATATTGTAGCAGCTGAACACAGAAATTTTTTTCACCCCAAAAAATCAATGTGCCACAAATTTAAAACAGCAACAATGTTGTAACATATGATGCACCCTGTGTAAAAATTCCTTTAAGTATGAGGGAACCTGTGCCTCAAGATACTATGTGTGGAAAGTTTGCTTTGGGCTTTTTTTTAAGACCAACAGCATGTCTGATGGAAATAAAATTCCACTTGAATACTTAGGAGCAGTTCATTTCTGACATTTGTTTTTAAGTTGTATGGAATAATGTAGGGATAGTGGTGTTTGCTGGTTTGTTTTTTTTTTTTATGTCTTGGGAAAACATAGTGTTCCATTACATGTTAGCTGTAGGATATGTGGCAATTTTATCATACCAAAACAAGCAAAAACTTTATTAAATGATTTCTAATTGCATTTGAAGATGTGGCCTTTTAAATAACTAATTAGACATGACTTATGTTAACAGCAAAGTGTTGTTCTCTTACCTTGGGGGTTAACTGAAGACCTTGCACTTTGGCTCTAATTCAAAGAAATGCCAAAATAAAAGTGGTAAATCTCCATGCTCTTCCTCCTGTGGGTTTTTACTGAATCGTGTATAATAATTCAAATTGCAAAATAAAGATCTTGTGCTGGCTAAGTTGTATTTTTGAGACTCTTTGAATCAACACTTTTAACAATTGGGAAGTTTAGGAAGCCCTGTGGGTTGGTTTTTTGTTTTGTTTTGGGTTTTTTTTGGGGGGGGGAGGAAGGGGGTAGAATTGGTTCTTGAAAAATGTTTTTTTGTTGTTCTTTTTTCCTCAGAGTTAGTTCAGTCTGCAACTGAGACTGTGCATGTGTTCAGGTTTCTTCCAAGCCCAAAGGATCTTGCAGTTCATGATGATCTGCTCAAGCCCAGACTGACTGGGGTTACTGGGTTGTCTGACACATCAGCCTGAATTTTCAGATGGTTTATGATTCAACAGGCAAAGGATTAAAAAAAATCCAATCCTGCTCGGCAAAATTTTGTCTTGTTTATAGTTGTTACTTCAATATGTCTGACAAGCTAAGCTGTCTTGAATGCTTATTTTGCTGGATTTCAGACTGTGCTGTTTGGTGTTTTACATGAGGCTTCTCCCTGAAAGACGTAATGCAGCTGAATACCCAACCTCCTCAGTCTGTTAGAATTAACAACTGGAGCCCTGGCTTAGCAGGTGGGAATGTTCTTGTCTCAGTGGTGTTCTGCATTGGTTCTGCCTTTTCCCAGACATCTCTGTGAACAGAGAAGGAAGTGTCTGATGGGCCCTTAGGACTGGTCTGTGACCACCTAGATCTGGTTAGAAACATGCTTCTTGGTTGGTTGGTTTTTTGTTTGTTGGTTTTTTTGTTAAACACTCAGACTATGTAATTTGTTTAACAAATCCTGCATCTCTCCAAAATAAAAAATTGAGGAAGCTGTGGCTGACAATTCCCTACCATTAATATGGCTGGGATGATGAGGATGGGTTATAAATATGATAATATGATACCTGTCTCTCTTCTTTGTTTTTTTTTTTCTTTTTTTTCTTTTTTTTTTTTAAATAGTGAAGTACTGTATTCCACTCTTTCTTATTTCTTTTTTTAAAGCAAGATGAAAAACCGTTTCACATCTGCTTAGATATTTCCTCATAAGTGATGCTTTCACCAGCAATAATAAAATTGCTCATCTTTAGACTGTTTTGACAATATAGTCCTTATTTAGACAATATAACTAGTTCTTGAGACAACTTAAAACACTTCTGTAACTGGAGAGGCTGGGTGATAAAGAAGGGGTTTACTTTGCTTGTTATTTAGCACAGTAATTTCTACTGATGAATTAATTTCTGCAAAGCACAGATTTCTCTTCAGGAAGAAACTCTCTAAAGAAGAAAGTAATAATGAATGCACTATTGCAGAAGCACAATTTGCGACATGACTATCTTCCTTTTTTTTTCTTTTTGTAGAAATCAACTGGGCTATTACAGGCCACTGAGTTACCCAAAGAATGGGTAACTGCAACGAACATCAAAAAGTGTCAATTCCTTTGTGTATCATGGAATTGGGATTCTCATGGAGTGAAAAAATGAGAAAGTTTTTTTCTGCAGTTGCAGGTGCTCACTAAGAGAATTGTAGAGCTCTGACAGCAAGACAGGGAGAAAGTTTTGTTGGGGGATGCATCCAGCCATCCTGTCAGAGCCAGTGAGGCTGTAAGTGACAGGTAATAGTAGTCAGGGACTTTCTTCTGCAAAGACCCTGCCCATCAGACCTCTTCATTCCTTGCCTGAGCCCTTCTCTAGTATGTTACTGATGTTATGAGCAGGGCTTTGGGTTTTTGTGGCTGTAGGACCCTCTTTGCAGAAAGAGGTCTGCTAGGGAAAGACAGGGCGCAGCTGGTGAAAAGGGTTATCTTTGCTGACAGAGTTTCTAACATCGTGAAGAGTTTGAACTAGGTTTTGCTGGGTGTGGAGACCAGAGGCCTGTAGGTATGTGGGAGCTGACGGGAGCCCACACAGGAGAGTGTGAGCAAGGGACATCCCTCCCTGCAAGAAATCTCAGCGACTGGGGTCATCTGAGGTTCTATTCCACAAATGTGCAACGGGATAAACAAGAAAGAAGAAGCCTGTGCAATCACAAAGCTGTGACGTGGCTGGGATGACAGGACCACGGTGGAATAGCTTGCACAACTGGAGTGCTGCAGTAGGTGGACACAAGCTTAACAAGCAGGCAGGGAAGAAAAATGGAGGGGGGACATCCACAGAGGAGTAGTCTGAATTTGCAGAGCATAAACAGAATAGAAAAAGCCCTGATGGAGCCCCTGCCAAGAATTTGTTGTCATGGCTAGAGGGGATGCCAACAAAGGGGATATTGTGGTAGAGAGCTGCAAAAGACCACTTGATCAAGAAAAGGAAGAGAATGAAGCCTTCCTTAAACAATTTGAAGAAGTCTCCTGACTGCATGCTGTGGTTTTCACGGGGATTTTTAACTACCTCAGATTTGCAGGAAGACCAACATGGCAGAACACCAACAAGCCTGGAGACTTAAGGTGTGTCAGGGACCATGTTTTACTTGGGTGCTGGGCAGGAGAGAGCAGGGGATACTCTACAGCTGCTAACCAGGAATAAGGAAGGATTGCATTAGGGGATGGCAAACTTGGCTACAGTGACCATGAGGCAACAAAGTTAAAAGTCCTGAGGGCAGAGAGGAGAACATGTAGCAGAATAATAGTCTTGGTCTGCAGGGAATTGAACTCTCTTGTCCAGTTTTCTGTTTGGCAGGAGCCCATGGGAGGCATAGGAATAGCAGGAGGACAGACTGGCTGATTGAGAAACTCCCGGCTGAGCTCAAATGCAAAGAATTGTATGGAATGTGAAGTGAGGATGGGCTGTGGAGGGAAAACTATGGAACTGCACAGGAACGGTGCAAGAGACATCAAAGCTTGGCTGGAGCTGAAGCTAGCAAGGGATGTGAAAGCAGCAAGAAGGGTTTCTGCAAGCAAGTGGGACATACATAAAAGGAAGATGGAAGAAAATGTGGGCCTGTTGCTGAGTGGAGTGGGTGACCTAGTGATGAAGGTATAGAAAAAGACTGAGGTACTGTTTCTTTTTCACCTCTGTCTTTACTGGTAAGGTCTGTTCTTAGGCTTCTTTGAAAGGTCATGGCAATCAAGGGACATTCCTGATGACTTGAAAAAGGAAAATGTTACATCTAGATTTTTAGAAGGTGAGAAAGAGGATCCAGCAAACTACAAGCCAATCCTCATGGCAGCCATTTCTAAGTACACAAAAGAAAAGAAGAAGACTGGCTTTAAGAAGGGCAAATTGTGCTTGACCTTCTGCCGTGAGGTGATTGGCTCTGGGGGCAATAGTGAATGTCATTGTTTTTTGGCTTTAGCCAAAGTCTCCCAAAGCATCTGTGTAGCCAAACTGGGTAGATGGGCTGGGTTATAAGCAGCTTTGCGGGAAAGGGACTGGGGGCAGCTCTGAAAAGTGAAAGCTGTGAAGAGTTGAGTGAGCCTGCTGACAGTGCTCATGTAGACAACAGGCTGAGGGAAGTGGTCCTTTATCTCCCCTTCCCTGTGTTGTGTTCAGTTTGGGCTCCCCTGGTACAAGACATGCCAATAAAATAGAGGGGCCAGAGGATGATGATGGGGCTGGATCTAGTGACTTATGAAGACCTGTGGCTATTCTGCCTGTAAAAGAGAAGGTGAAGGTGGGTGGTTAAGCTGTGGTCTTCCATGCTTATGGGGGGCAGTATGGAAAACAGATCTGGACTCTTCCTGGAAATTCCCAGGGAAAGGACAACAGTCAAATTGCATCAAGAGAAATTCCAGCTGCATACATGGAATTAAATAAAAATAAATAAATAAATTAAAAATTGCCATGAGAATGGTCTAGAGCAAGAGGACTAGAGCAGGTGCCCAGAGAGGTCAGGAATTCTCCATTCTCAGAAATTTTCAAAACTCAAGTGGAAAGACCTAAAGCAACCTAATATACCTTTGAAGTTAGGTGTCCTTTGAACAGGAGCCTGGACCTCCAGAGAGCCCTTTCAACCTAAATTATTCCATGATTCCACCAAAATGGACCTTTGTACGGAAGACTAGTTATTACGGGAAAAGATAGACTTCATCTGGCTGCCTCTGGGCTTGCAAACTACCTTGTTTGCATCTAGAAATAGCTTTGCTACAGTTTATTGATGCAGATGTTCATGCACGTGTAAGCTGTGCTACAGAGAAAGGCCAGCATTTGCAAATACGGTAGTTAAGCATCAACTCTACTATAAAACCTCGTCCCCCTTGAAGGAATCTCTTAGAAAATGTAATCTTAGAAAATAGTTGCATGGTGCACTGTCCAAGTAACTGCAGCTATCCTTACACTTGGATCTGGTTTAAAAACAAGCTATAAGGTTTCTAGAAGTTGTTTTTCAGTTTCTTAGCAGCTTTAATTGTTGTGTTTCAATTGCTCTATACTATGGGGAAACCACAACAGATACAAGGTACTAAAATCAGGTCATTTGCACAGTTCCCCTGTGAAAGTATCACATGCATCTTCATAGCAAGAAAGGTGCTTCGGCTTTTTTTTGCTCTGAAATGGAAAAACTTCCACCTCATGGTCACAATATGTCCTGTTTTGGCTGAAAGATGTCTTTCAGGCTGTGCTGCAAGGGGCAGAATCAGAAAAGGGATGGCATGTGGCAGAGCAGTGTTTCCAGTTACATTTTTGGCTTAGGTGGTCTTGGCAGAATCGCTTTTAAACTGACATTCACATCATGTTTTAGGCATTTAATTCTGGTGTTTTGTGTTAGGTTCTCTGATTAAAAGCTTACCTCTACAAATGGAAAGGAGGACAGAGGAACAAGGTAACTTCTGTAGGTCCAACTGTGGCTACTGGGGGCTACTTTGACCCTGCAGCTTCCCTCCCTGAGGCATGGGGCTGTGAGGATCAGCACGCTGCAGCCACACAAACCTCTCAGAAGGTGCCCTGCGGTGGCACCAAGCCTCTTGCTCCGGTACTGCAGCCCTTCTAGAAGGTGAAATGTGGCTGGTAAATGCTATGAGAGGAGATGGGATGGTGCAGTCCCCTACTTTTACGTGAATGTTAGGTTATGGGATTGAGGCTCACCTCTCTGAGCACAGAGGAGCAGAGGCAGGGGGATGGGCTATACCCAGCTGGAGCCCCCAGGGCTCCCTGCCCTGTCTTTTCTGGAGGCTGTCCTGTGACAAAAGCCAGCCCACAGTCCTCCAGGCAAGGCCCCAGGTCATGTGGCTGAGGGACCTACAGAAACACAGACTTGCGGTAGAATGCTGGTGGTCATTTGGGGAACGTAGGAGTCTTCTTATATTTAGGACCAGGAGCAAAAGGGAGATAAGGGATGGATCACAGTGGCTTGGGAAAACAAGTGTGGGCAAATAGACGCAAAAAGGGGATAAAAGGGATGGGTTGTGTGCAAACAGGCAGGTCAGCACGTTGTCCTGCCATGCCTGCCCCCAACCAGTGCCCTCTCTCCTGTCTCTACCCTGCGCACTGTTTCCAACCCTTCCAAAGCATGAATAAAGACACTTAAACAGTCTAAATGATTCTGGGTTGTAGACTAATTAGGGATGAATTTAGGTAAAATATTGAAGCATAGATTTCCTTGAAATCAATGTGATATTTTCCTACCTAAGACATGTTTTACAAAACTGAGTGTTGACCTAAAATTGTTCTGCCAACCTTTGTGAGAAAAGCACCTTCATAGTGCTAACTGTCTCAAATGAGTGGCTGACATTCTGACTGATGTTTTTGTCTCCTTTCAGCTGCAAAGCAGGAGGGCTGTACTCTGTTTATTAAAAGGAAAATGACAAAACTGAAAGATAATTAGCTAAAAAAATTCCAGCAAACCAAGAGGGAATTACAAAATATTAGTTTTGTTTTCAGAGACTAAAAGGATCCTGGGGATTAAAATTAGGTATACTTAAAATTTGTAGTCTAACATACATTAACAGGAGAAATATGAAATTTAGAAAAATTCTTTAAGAAATAAATTATAGATTTAAGTAACAGATGCTGCCATAACAAAGCAAGCCCTGCACTAGTTATTGTTAAGTGTAGCACTGCAAAACTGGTAATCCTCTGTTATACTCAGTCAGTAGGGTAAGTTAATTAAGGCTGAAGCAAAAATTTAAAACAGGCACTTAAATTGGAAACTGTTAAACAGAACTATGAAGAAGTCTGAATTTTGAGCAGATTTTTTGCACTGCAAGCTCCTTTAAGGTGTGGTTATAGATGTGCAAAGGTGCTGACATTAAAAATCTGAGGTTCCCAGAGAGAAAAAAGACAAATTCTTGTGGACTTCTTTAATGAAGGAGAAATTAAAATTCATTAATACCTTTTCTTCCCTTAGTTTCCATTTTTAACAGGTGTGTGCTAATTGGTTGGTACTTAATTTGAAGGACTTAAAAGTACCAGTCAAAAAAATTGGAGCCATAGCTCTCAGCTAACCTGAGGAGTTAAGGTAGAATAAATTAGTGTGATGTTGATGTACAGTAGCTCTTCTGCACTGTTTCCTTGTATGCATGTTCATTTTGCATTAAATATCAACATGAATTAAGTTATACTGTGGAAAGACGCAAAGGAGTCAGAGAGGTACTTAAAAATAAGAGTAGAAATAAATGCCAAGTACTTTGAAAGAGTCCAAAGTAGTCCAGTTTATGCGAAGAAGAAGAAATCAATCACGTACTCATGAACTAAAATGAGCCCAAAGAACAATGAAGCTGAGAAGGCATTGGGTGGTGGCAGAGAGCAAGTTATTAAAAACTGATTAAAGCAGTAAGAATGCCTGCAGCCTGCATATGAGAGCCCTGGCTTGGTGTAGGAAACTCCCTTTCCATTACCAGCTGTGCTATCTTCCCTGGGGTGTCTGGCCAGCAACTTGATAGCTAAGCAGACACCAACTTAGGCAATTTAGAGCAGGGAGCAGCAGATGTGGGGATTAATTTGAGTTAAATAATTTAGAAGTCTGCAGAAATAACAGCAGTGCATTAGAGATTATCTGTGAGGAACACTGGTTTTGAAGCAGAAAGTCAGAATCCCATTCGTAAACAAAAAATTGGAAGATGGACTTTTTTTGCCATGACCTGGTGTTGTAGGGAATGCGACAGAAAAAGTATTTGTTGGGAAAAAAATGAATAATTGTATGCCTGTAGCAGCTCACATGGGGTATACGATCTCATAGCTCTGGCCCACAGGTTTTGTGTAACAGAAATACCTGTAACCCAGCAGCTCTAGCAGTGCACAAAGCAGGCAAGGCTTATTTACAGCACAAACCATGGAAAGAGCTGTTCTGCCTATGGAACGCACCATTTTTAGGGGCAGTTTCATAAGCACCACTTACTGCCCTCTCCCTCGCTAATGGTGGGAGGAGAACCACAGTGGGGCTCCCCCTGCACCGCAGCACGTTCTCCACCACAGCCATCATCAGCCAACCCCACCCCACCGTGGGCTTGGTCTCTGCTGAGCAGCTCAGCTTTGGGTGCAATTCAGAAAGAGATGCCTGAAAGAGGAGGCTCTTTGTCTCTTTCTGTGTCTCCTTTGTCTCTTTGCTGAAGAGCAACGTTTAAGGTCCAGTTCACACTTAGTGGACATGCAAGTTAGAGAGCCCTATGTCTCGTTCTAGACTCACTCTGTACACAGCATTGATGCTTCCCACTCCTTCACAGCACAGGCTTTGTACCAAAGCATCGAATCTCTGCAGCACAGCTACAAACATGAAAGAAAAATGGGGTCACAAATATAGGCCAATTGCCCATGCATCACGGAACAGGAAATCTTGCAGAACAGCTTTTTTTCTTTTTTGTTTGCTCATCTCCCAATGTGGTTTGCTCTTGTGGTCTTTCAATTTAAGAAAAAGGATGCATCCTGACTCATGCTGTTGTATTGCAATGTTCTTCCTGATTACCAAGGATCTGTTGGTCATGGGAAGCAAACAAGACTGTCCAGTGACATGATCCTTTGCAGTAAATAGTAGCTATGCACTACTGCACTTTTGCTTGGGTGAACCTTTTTTTCTGCATAGTAGAGCCAGATTCTGCTGAGGAATCAATTGCTACTTGATCCTCTCTATGCTGCCTTGAGGATCTGGGGAGGTGAAAAGAAATAAACTTTCAACAGGTAGGAACATAAAAGGGATCATCCAGATCAAGCAAACTTAATTTGTTGTAATTTATTTTCTCCCTCCTTGGTTCCAACAGTACAGGAGTCCAGAAGCTGAGCTGTGATAAGCTGATCATGTAGGTAAAGACCGGCTGGGAAGGGCCAGTGACTGCACTGTGCATATGGTTGCACCAGGGAAGGGGAATCTAATAGTGTGTTGTTAAACCTGCCTAAGTGAATAAGAGCAGAGACATTGATGCCCTGTGTTAGTCTCTACCTGCAGAAAACTGTGTTCAGATAAAATTACACTAGTACTGCTTTGTGTCTAGTTTCAGTTAGGCACAGAAAGAAGGGATGAAGGACAGTGGAGGATCCTCTGCTGTGTATTTGGAGACTGAAGAGTCAGAGGTGAGGTGGTGTGGGACCAGCACTGAAGTTCTGGTGGAGCATGGTGAGGTGTGCTCAGGCTGTGTGATGCAGAGCCTTTCTCACTCTCAGGTTTCTGTGTGTGGTGTTAGCAAGAAGTTGGGGTATTCTTCCTTTGTGTTAGTTTGATGGGTTGGATTAAGGTAAAACCCCCTGTTCTCAGAAATGCCCTCTGCATTCATAAGTCCTGAGGCCTGACAGACTGGGAACTCAGCCACGCTAAGCACACTGTAGGTAGCCACAAAATGGTGGCTTAAAAATTCCCTTGGTTGATTGTTTCAAGCTCCTTCCCTTTGTAATATGGTCTGTTTCCTCTTCAGTTTCCTTTCTAACTTTCCTTGCCTCCTTTGTTGCCTTTATTCCTCTGAACCTCCAATTGGATCCTCCCCCTCTGCTGCTGCCCCTCTATTGACCCTGCTCATCCCATTCCCTCCTCACCTCCCAATTCTACTTGGTTTCTGCAGAGCAACACCACAAACCCAACTGACACAGCAGGACTCCCACCAGTCATTTCTGCTCCCAGCACCAGGAGAAATTGCTTTTGTCTGAACACGGTCCAAGGAAGTGCCATCTAGTCCTTATGGCACCGACCTGCATCTCCCAAGCTATGTTCACAGATCGGCCACAGGCTTCACGAGTGACTCTGGCTAAGCTGCTGAGTGTTTCTGTGTGCCAGGTCCTCAACTGTAAAATGTGGGTGGGTGGACCTGCTGCAGGCTGACAGTTTGTCAGACCATACAGCTTGTTACATCCCTGAGCACAGCTGGTGCCTGTGTGTATTTCCTCTCATGCTGGTCCAGCCACCCGCCTCCTCTCTGACCCAGGACAATGACCGGTCATTCCAACTCAGCGACTCTGTGCTGAAAGTGATACTGTTCACAGCTGTCCCACTGTTTCAACCTGGGATAGGTCTGAGGAGACCAGGAGCGCTATTGCTCAGAAGGAAACGAAACCCACCCTGGTGATGATTCTAGACTTTAGAGCAATTTGGAGAGGAGAAAGAGAGAGACAAGAGGCTCTCAATATGAGCAGAGAGTTCAATATACTTCTGTATGGGAAGGGAGACCTGGCTAATATATCTACTGGTCTTCTCAGCATCCTGGAAAATAACCTCTGAAGTGCCTTCAACTCTAGCAGATCTGATTTCCCACAAAGAACACTATGTAGTTCCCGAAGAGTTCGACAGTGGAGGTCTGCACTTTTGGTGGTGCATTAAAGTTGTTGTGGAGCAGGAGGTGACACAGGAACCAGGCAGACTGAGAAGTTAAACACTCAGGAGGGGCTGCTAGGCAGAACTGAGCATCCCAGAGACATGCTTAGGAGCTTAGTGCAGGAACAGTGCTTCAGACTCTAGTCTGAAATTAAAAGCATTTGAGTGGGATTGGGTCAGAAGAGATCCACCCTGAGAAAGCAGGCTGGCAACTATCCTAGGAAGAAGCTGCTGAGTACAAGTGCTTCAAAGCCACAACCTGCGTTGAGTGCTAAGGTACTCTAACACAGACTGAAAATCACTCTGGGCCTTGCAGGACAGCAGAAAGAGAGAAGATGAAAGATGTTTCACATAGTTTGTTACCACCTCAGATTGATATAAAAAGATAAAGTCGAAGGCAGTGAGCAATCTCTGCATTTATGATTATTAGAAGAAACAAGTCTGATTCTAGTCTTTCTGGTGATTAGAGTGATGAGAATTCAACTTCATCGAAAATCATCTGAAACCCTCTCCAAGACAAAACAGTCTGAGTACATGGCATATAGCAAGTTAAACTTTTTCAGAGCTTCTTTCTTCTTTATTCAAATTGGAGGGTTTTATTTAGCATATGATTAGAGGCGACCTTTTAAAGTGCTTTCTTCACTGAAGGGGCATCTTCCACAGTAGGAGCTTAAAATAACTTTTAACCACAGATCTGCTGTTACTTCTAAAAATCTTTCAGTCTAACATTCTGTCTTGCCTTTTATGGTCTTCATTGCACTCAGATGAGATGGAAAAGGAAAATTATCGTAAACAAAAGTTATTTCAAAATCATAAGAAATAATTTATGGCGAACTGCAAAAATACTGGCTTTTCCCACACGCCTTTTGTCGCAGGCTGGAATGGTCTCACACTTACTCTCTATTTTGCTTAACCAAGTGGGATCTACATTATGTCCTTTTCTCCAGGTGTTAGCATGGCCTCCCCCTCACCTTCGTGAGCAGGGTGACACATCTGAGCAGAGGGGTAGGTTCTAAAGTTCAGCCTTTCCCTTGCTTGCCACCATCTTGCACTGAGAAGTGTCTACCTGCATATTGAAACTTCACAGTTGTTTCAGATGATGAGGAACCCGCAAGGAGATAAATTAGTACTGCAATACCATAACATAACAAGAATTTTTTTTTTTTTTTTGAGTCATTAATCCTGCCATTGGTTCCACTTCTGTAGGGCTGGGGGAACTTCTGAATTCTGAGGTGTAGCTCACAGTTATCAGGCAGTAGGATCTCGATAACACAGGACACGAATCTAGTAATTACGGTGTAGTTCCTTTCATAGCTCCTTTCATAACTTTCCTCACCACTAAGTGAGGCAGTACAGTGCAAGCTGTTTTGTTGTATTTGTTTGGATTAAGCTTTTTAAGCGGCCCCACTTTATCACTTCAGGACTTCCAGGAACCTTCTGGCTGAACTCAGCTGGTGGAAGTCCATCCCTTTCTTGCCACAGCCAAGGCATGGTGTTCATCATCTAAAATTACTGGGGAAATTACAGCAAAATTTTTGTAAGTTGAAAAATCAAGGAACAGATTCCACAAATTTGGTGCAACCAACATTGCTTTGAGCAACTGATTCAAGTTTTGGATTCTGGTTTTGTGTGTTTGATATTAAAAGGTAGTCTGCTAAATGGTTCTTGTGATGTATGCCTGGAGATTTAGGACACTCAGTCCTGGCACTTGTGACTGAACAGGGAGTAGATGTGCTTGAGATGAACGGACAAAAAGTTCAGAAGAGCAGCATCTCTGCCTTGACAGCTGCTAGCAGGCAGAAGGAAATGACTGTCTGGGTCAAATCTCATTTCAACATTTCAGCTAGCAGTGGTCAGAAGTAATTTGGGAAATACTGAGCTTCAAAACAGGAAAAGGAATATTGTACCTGTGAAGTAATGAAAGAACAAGAAGAACAAGACTACTGGCCCAAATATTTGCAGCTGAGGCATGATCCTGACTCCAAATACAGTGTGCTAGTGTCTAGGTGGTGATTGCTGGAATAGATCCTGAAGCTTCAGGGTAGTGAGAGCCCACTGGGGATGAGTGATCAACCAGGGCAAATTCAGGTGTCTGCCAACCCTGGACAATAAAGTGAGAGGAAGCTACAGTGAAGCAGAAAGTAGTTAATATTGGCACAATTTCCCAAATCTCAACAGTGGAGGCAATTAAAACATCCTGGGCGAGAGAGGGCGTGGGCAGCTATTAGTTGCCAGCTCTCTCAAGGGTGTCCTCACAGACACCTATGCTTTTCCCCTTCAGAACATTTCTGTGCTGCACAACACAATAAGATGAAGACATGAGCATGATGCCTGGGGAGGCATCAAAACCAGTCTAACTTGGAGCAGGATGAATGGATTCTTTGCAGGCTGTGCCGCATATGGCACCTGAGCTATTTGGCATAGATTTGCACTGGGTGAGGAAGATACACTGAGAGACCGGTTAAAAAGTCTTGGACTTGCTGCAGATGGAGAAGTTTCCTTGTCAAGGCCAGAGACCATAACCAGGTTTCTGGGTTTTTTTAGGTCTAAGTTCAAATCAATGCCAGAACTCCTGCATAAGTGAATCTGGGCCTTTGTGTTATCAGTGCCACTTGGAAGGGGAGCTGTACCTGCATATCTACTCTTCTAATCATCTGCTCTTCTTCACCATCCAGCCTGTTGCCCTGTAGAATCATTTCAGTAAATTTAGCTGTGCTACATGGTTGTCCAACATACCTGCCCCACAGAGTTATCAGATGCCTGTCTTAGTGCAGGCTAGATTATATTTGTGGAAAAACTCCTGTCACCTCTCAGGAATGGGATGTAAGAGCATACTTGCATTCTCTGTGCAGCACAGAATTAATGAACAGCAGTTGCTGCTCCTGTGAGGAAACAGTCAGTAATAGTTTCTTTTTTTTTTTTTTTTTCCTTTTCCTTTTTCTCACAAACCCTATAGTCACAGTGGAAAAATCAATTTTATCAAAGCACTAACCGCCTGCAAGTGACTGCTTGCATGAAGACCTAGAGATGGAACGATAACAGTGGTTGCCCACTCTTAGAAGGGAAGTAAAAGGTAAACTATCTGCTGCAATATGAATTCAGAGAGCTGTGTTAGCTTCTCACAGCAAAGGACTCTGTATCAGCAGCTGCTCTCTCTGTCTTCTGCTTGGCACAGCACCCCAGTGTTCCTAATCTGCACGGAAATTTATTGGTACGCTCAAGTTTCTAAAGGGACCGACACACCTAGCATCTGTTGGTTTAAGCGCCCAATACTTTAAAGTTGATTAAAAGCAGAATGATTGAAGCATGTGTTTGATTATCTCACTGTCCCACATCTGACCACAGAGGATCTGTGATTAGGACACAACTTCCTTCCTGCAGCAGTCTGCACAAGTGACATCTCAGTGGTGACTGCTTAGGAGCAGTAATTCCTGCTGTGCAGAAAAGACCTCAAGGAGATATTCCTCCTTGCAGAGCAATCTGTTGCGGGAGTTTTTCCCTGGGTTGCTTGTCCTGGTTTGAGATAAAACAGAATTAGTTTTCTGTTCAGTAATTTTACTTTTCAGCTTAGTCTCTTCTAACTAACTGAACTCTCTGAAATTAGTGGCATATTTTTCAGACAGTAATCTGCTTCCAGAGTGATAAGACACAACATTTATAATTCATACCAAGGAATGAACTCCGGCTTATACTTACGGCTACAACAGCCAAGGTCAGCTAACTTTATTATACGCCCCATTGGAGGGTCAGAAGCGGAAAAGCGTAGAGAGGTTGCACCCAAAGGGAGGAGCAGACAGGGCAGGTGACCCAAAACTGACCAACAGGGTATTTGATCCCATCTGCGTCATGCTCAGTATAAAAGCTGACGGATCAAAGTGTCAGCTCTCTTTCTTCAATGGCTGACTTCCGAGGAGGACTTTGTCTTTCGTCTGCCATGTGTTCCTGGATCCAGTTCCTGAGTTCAGTTCCCATCCATTGCTGGGACTTTTTCAGTGCCTGCCAGTCACATGATTGTCATCCTGGGAGGTCGATACTTGTTTTGCATATGTTGCATATATTTCATTATTTTCTTTTTCTATATTATTGTATTTTCATTCTTCTTCTTCCTCTTTTTCTTCTTCTTCATATTGTTGTTGTTGTTGCTGTTGTTATTGCTATTGTTATTATTGTTATTGTTGTTGTTGTTTTACTATTATTTAATATTTTTTAAATTAATATTACCTCATTAAAGTAGGGTTTTTTCAAGCTCATACATCTCTTACTCACTCATCCTTCTCTCCCTGAAGGGAACAGCTGGGGACAGTACTTGTTGTTTGGTTCAGTTATGACCCAAACTATAACAGACTTATTGGTGCCCAATGTGGGGCCCCTCTGGGGCTTGACCTGTGCTCTGACAGGTTGCCTGAATAGTTCAAATTCCAGCCTGCCCAGCTGAGATAGTATTGGATTTTTTCTATGAGAGGCTGAAGGGATTGGAAATTAAAACAGACGGCCCACCTCATGTCATTCTTAAGCAAAATATCATATCATGCCTTTAGAGGACTTTGTTTAAAGTTAGTTGATGCAATGTTACTTAACCTGCTGAACGTATTGTGTAGTTTAATTGTTCTCTGTCTTTGTATGTAGTGGTTTAACGTGCTATCCTGCTGTGGTTTTTTTGCAGATCTATAATATGATAAATTGGATAATGGTTTTACCTGCATATCTCGGGCATCACGTAATGGATTTTGTTGCTACTTACACTTTCAATTTTACCTTGGGAAAGTTTACTTTGCTCTTTAGTGCTGAATTGACACCACCAGAGCTAGGGGATTTTGGAAATGATTATTAATTTCCCAGCATTGTGATTTTATTGTTGAGCTACTCCACAAACCACTCCACTGCCTGTACCAGCATGGGCTACTCCAGCCTCGACAATGACCGCTATTCATCCAAGCAAATGGACTACCATTACTATTCCAGCTGCTCCAACAGCAAGTACTACTGCTGCTCAAACTCCATCAGACCTGGTACAAGTTGCCCTGGTTACCAGAAGGCAGAGAAGGAAATTGGCTCGTTCCTCTGCCCCTTACTACAAAGACCAACTTAAGCCAGAAAACACGGGAGAGAGTTCTTCTGACAAATATGCAGCAGAGGGTCCTTCTGAAGCAGACAAAGGAAGGGATCCTTCTAAAGCAAACGTGGGAAAGAGTCCTTCTCAGGCAGCGTCAATGCAGGAGGAGGAATCAGACACAGAAGTAATCATTAAATCTTTCTCTGTGAAGGACTTCCGAAATATGACTTTAACCATTGTGAAGGTGAGACACTTATCTCCTGATTGCTGCGGTGCTGGGATAATGGGGCTAATGCCATAGACTTACAAGGTAGAGAAACTAAGCAGCTGGGAAACCTGGCCATGGAGGTATTGATAACACGTTTGGGAGAAAGTCAAACACTCTGGTACAACTTGTGTCAGCCGTGAGGGACCGGTATGCCTTTAAGGATGATATCAAATGCCATCCAAGCAAATGGACTACCATGGAAAAAGGTTTTAAGTGCTGGAGAGAACTGGTTGCGTGAGAGGTGATTTACGGTGACTGGCAAGTGAATGTAGACCCTGATGAATGCCATGCAAATAACCTATGTTGTAGAACTTTGTGCAGAGTGTACCATCAATGTATTCCCACACATTGTAAACAGTAGTCTGAGGAGAATCTAGTGATGATGCGCCAACTGTAAATGAAATGGCTAACAGAGTATGACAGTATGAAGACAGTCTCTCTCATCCCCTCACTGTGGCAGCCGTGGAAAAACTGGCTGAGAAAACCAAGAAATGACCAAGAAAATGACTGAGCAAAATGAGAAAATGACTGAGAAAACTGCTAAGAAAAATTAGAAACTGTTTGATAAACTGTTTAATGAACTGTCCAGGATGGAGAAGAGATCCCTCTCTTCCTCTGTATGGACCCATGTTGCAGCTGTTAGGAGAAGCCCCCCTCCTACGAGACCACCTCAAGAGAAACAGAACATGCTATGATACACCCTGTTGTTTTGTCTCTGTTACTATGGAGACAACAAGAGGAAGTGGGATGGACAACCTACTTTGTCCCTACACACACAAGTACATGAGTTGCAGGGTAAAACAGATAGAAGAAAGAATTTTTCCAGGAGGATGGCTGCTTTGGTCTACAGTGAGCAGTTCTCTAGTCCAGGTAGGAACTCCTAATCTGGATACTATGCTCAATATTTGAGGGGCCCTGCATCCAGCCAGAAGAAGGAGAGGGATAACCAAGTTTTTTGGACTCAATGGTCTAGCATGTTAGAGACACAAAAATATAAAGCCCTGGTGGACACTGCTGCACAGTCTATACCCTTTTGTCATCTATTCATAAATGGGCAGAATCCATCACTATTTCTGGAGTGCCAGCAGGGTCTCAAGAACTGATTGTATTGGAGGCCAAAGTAAACCTAACTTTAATAAAAGGGAGGGGTACCCCATTTTGACTGGTCCAGATGCTCCATGTGTCCTTGGAAAAGACTTTCTCAATAAAGGGTATTTTAATGACCCAAAATTGTATAGCAACTATAGAGACTGAGGACATTTCATAGCTACCTACCTCACCTGGTCTTTCAGATGACCTTTCTGTTGCAGGACTGCTGGGGGTTAAAGAATAGCAGGTGCCAATTGCTACCACCATGGTGCATCAGTGCACTGTATTGCACCAACTGAGATTCTCTGATTCCCATCCATGACCTAATTTGTCATCCAAGAATTCATCAGCAAGACTCACCCTTTAACAGCCCTATATGGCCAGTGTGAAAGTCTGATGGACACTGGAGATTAACATTAGACTGTCATGGCCTGAATGAAGTCATACCACCACTGAGTGCTGCCATGCTGGACATGCTAGAACTTCGGTATGAACTAGAGTAAAAGGTAGCCAAGTGGCAAGCTGTAATTGACACTGCTAATACATTTTTCTCTATTCCTTTAGCAGCTGGGTGCAGGTCACAGGTTGTTTTCACCTGGAGAGGTGTCCAGTATACCCGGAATTGACTGCCCCAGGAGTGGAAATACAGTCCTACTATTTGCCATGGACTGGTCCAAACTGCTCTGTAGAAGGGTGGAGCTCCCGAATACATACAATACATTGACAACAACATTGTATGGGGTAAAGCAAAAACAGAAGTTTTCAAGAAAGGTAGGAAAACATTCAAAATTCTTCTGAAAACAAGTTTTTACTGTAAAAAGAGGTTAAGGTCATGGGGCCTGCACAAGACATCCAGTTTCTGGGAAATAAGTGGCGAGATTGGTGTTGCCAAATCCCAAAGGACATGATTAAAAAAATTACAGCTATGTCCCCCTCAACTAATGAAATGGAAATGCAAGCCTTCTTAGGGATTGTTGGTTTCTGGAGGGTGATTGTGAGACTTCTCTATGAAGTGACTCAAAAGAAAAATGATTTTGCATGAAGCCCTGAACAGCAACAAGCCTTTGAGCAAATTAAACAAGAGATTGTGCATGCAGTATCCCTTGGACCAGTCTGAAAAGAAGAGGACATTAAAAATGTGCTCTACACCACCAGGGATAATGATCCTACCTGGAGCCTCTGACAGAAATCACCAGGGAAGACTCGAGGTTGACCCCTAAGATTCTGGAGTCTGAGATACAGAGGATCTGAGAGCAACTGCACTCCCAACTGAAAAAGAAATCTTGACAGCATAGGAAGGAGTTAGAGATGCTCCGGAAGTGCTCTGGTACTGAATTAGTGCTGAATCACAACTCCTCCCAGTTACCAGTACTTGTCTGGATGTTCAAGGGTAAAGCTCCTTCTACTCATCATGTCACTGATGATGCCTGGACTAAGTGGGTTGCATTAATCATACAGTGAGCTTGAATAGGAAACCTCAATCATGCAGGAATTGTACAACTGATCACAAACTGACCTGAGGGAAAAATACCAGAATGCCACCAGAGGAGGTGGTGACATGCGCTGAAGAAGCTACATCTTATAATGAACTTTCAGTTAATGAGAAATAGTATACTCTGTTCGCTTATCAATCTTATCATATTGTAGGAAAGTATCAAAGGTGGAAATCTGTTGTGTGAAGTTCTACATGACAAGTCACAGCAGTGGCTGAAGGAGAAGGTGAACTGAGTCAATTTGCAGAGGAAGAAGGCATCCAGTTGGCCTTAGACACCACTAAATGAGAAGTGGACAATATCTCTATACTGACTCATGGATAGTGGCAAATGCTCTGTGGGGTTGCTTAAAGCAGTAGAAGCAGAGCAAATGGCAGCACAGAGATAAACTCATCTGGGCTGCTGAATTGTGGCAAGATATTACTGACCAGCTAGGGAAACTGGTTGTAAAGGTATGTCATGTAGATGTCCACATACTCATAAGTCAGGTCACTGATTGTCAATGTCCTGGTTTGGGGTAAAATGAACCAATTTTCTATTTTACAATTTTACTTTCTTAGCTGGGCCTCTTCTAACTGACTAAACTCTGAAATTAACAGCACACTGTTCAGAGAACTGTTTTGTCTCACAGTGATAAGACCCAAATATACCAAGGAACGGTATGCAGGGAGGCCCTGTTATCTGTCCTTTTTCCGATTTGTTCAGAACCACGACACTGATGAACATCAACAAGTAGACCAGACTGCTAATATTTTCCAGACAGATTTGGACTGGGAACATAAAGGTGAACTTTTTGGCTTGGTGGGCCCGTGACAACTCAGGTCATCAAGGAAGGGATGCAACATGTGAATGGGCTCTTAACTGAGGGTACACGGTACTCCAGATGTGGCCTTACCAGGGCAGAGTAGAGAGGGAAGGTGACCTCCTTCAACC
This sequence comes from Thinocorus orbignyianus, assembly GCA_013400375.1. NCBI lineage: Eukaryota > Metazoa > Chordata > Aves > Ciconiiformes > Thinocoridae > Thinocorus > Thinocorus orbignyianus. The sequence goes on from VXBW01007109.1 coordinate 586,902, forward strand.
TGCTGGCCACACTCTTTATAATGCGCTCCAGGAGACTATTTGCCTTCATTGCCACAATGGCACACTGCTGGTTTGTGGTCAACTTGTCCACCAGGACTCCAAGATCTCTCTCTGAGGAGCTGCCTTACAGTAGGTTAGGTCCTAATCTGTACTGGTGCATGGGGTTATTCCTCCCTAGATGCAGTATTGTTATCCTGGGAGCTTGATATTGGCTTTGTATGTATTGTATGTATTTAATTATTTTCTTTTTTGATATTATCTTTTCAGTATTAAATTATTAATATTTCATTAAAGTACTTTGCTTTCTTTTGAATTCATAAGCCTCTTTCTCTCTTTTCTCCCTGAAGGGAGGAGTTGGGTAGAGTCTCTGTTGGTTTCAATGGCCAGTCCAGCACAAACCAAGACGTTGCCTCAGATCATTGGTGTGGTTAGTGGTTGCAGCCTGCACTATAGTGTCAAAGTAAAATGTGTGAGTCGTTGGCTCATTGAAGTGGTCAGCCAGCCCCTCCAATTTGTCTACTACTGGGAAAATCACAACATGTGAGCTGAAATGCATACCCTGTATCTCGGTCCACACAGGAGGAAAGAAATCTTCTTTGAGCTGTATCCAGCCAACACAAGGACTGCATATAGTGCAGATACAATTTCAAATTTCATTCTTCCATTTCAGCGTTTGTGGGAAATGGTGGGAGCCAGGATCCCAGAAGCCTTAAAAAGTCTGTACCAAACAACAAAATGAGTTGTATAAGTACCTTTTAAACTCTATCTTTTAGCTCTTACTAGGCCATGAAGGCCACTGCTGTGGAAAGAGGTGACTGGGGCATTCCATGGTGAGGATCTCTTGTAAAAGCAGTCATATAAAGAAAACACAACTCTAAAAAAACCCACCAGATCAATTAATTCAGCATACTCAGGTTGAAATGTCAGTACTTCAGTACAGACTGATGACAGACCTTGAGAAACTACTTTTGTAGTTATTTCAACGGGACATGAAACAGAGAGTGAGTGACTGAGAAAGAAAGAAAAAAACGTTACCACAACAGGTATGATCTGACTACAGCATTAAACACAGAAATTATGTCACCAACTGCATATTTAACTGCTTGTTTCTCTGCCTTGTGTTTGCAGCATGTCTGATATGGGAACTCACTTTTCCTCTACAGTATAATGTTGATTAGTCATACACTGATAGACAATTCAGCAGAACTTTCTTACAGCGGAACAATTTACTTCGGAAGGCAGCAGTTTATTGGAAATATTTTGCAATATTCTTTACAATGATACATTTCATTAAAAAAAATAATTAGATCCACTTTAGCAAGAATCTGGTTTTAAGCCGTTCAGTGTGGCTGCTGTGTTAAGCTTCATCTCATAATGACACATGTAAGTATTGCAGTAATGGGCTTGGTTTCACAGATTCATTGGTCCAGGTGGGATCAAAGAATGTTGCAATAGGTTCTTCTGATATGTAAATCTCCACTGAGCAGGGGAGACACAGGAATGAAGCCACTTTCAGCCTCCATGGCCTCAGAGAGGACATTTACAATGAAAGTAATCTCTTCCCACTCAGGAAAAAAACCATCTGGGTGGTGCACAGCTGCATGCAGACCATGGTGCAGGTGGTGGAGAATAAGGAACTGGGACATTATACTTTCTTCCTGGGGATTTCAGAAACAAACATATTTTCTGGTCCACATAAGAATTTCTTGTGTAGAGAAGGTAGATGAGTGAGATCACAAGTCTCTGACATCTTCTTTCCCTTGTCCCATGGCAATACAAGGGTTATATCACTGTTCATCACTGTAAGATCTATTACTTGTCACATAACCTTGGGAGATGCATTCACCAGAAATGGTTCTAAAATCTCTTTAAGATAAGCAGCTGAAAGGCAACGGTAAGAAACAGATCAAATGAAATTAAATATTTCAGGTAAAAATTCTTAAATGTGTATTACTGATAGCAAATGGCTTGCTCAAGTTGTTTCCTAGTGGAAAATAGCATGATTTCAATAATGTATTTTTATTCCTTCAGAATGCCTTTAGTTATCCCAGAAATATTGTGATGAAAATTTGAAATTTGTTAGTTGAAAAATGCTGCCCTAATATCTCATGGGAGGTGTTGTTCCTTATGAATTCCAATCCTTTTCTTGCCTAGGCTTCTGTGAGACCTTAGACTGGGGAATGACATTATTTGTTGCCTACTTTCTCTATCCGAAGCTAGGAAACATAGGCTGATTACTAAGATCAAAGCACAAAAGAGAATAAAAACATAAATAACCTGTACATCTTGGTGCTTTTTCTAAACTGGGATTTTTTTCTATAAAAGCTTTCATCAAAAATCCAGCTATGTTTGGTTTAAAACTTTTATTTTCATCAATGTTTTCTCCAAGCAAATAAAATAGTTTTTTAACCAGCTTTTCTGAAGCCAAGGATTATCAGTGGGAGGACACACTTACTGCTCTTTACTCTTCTTTCTGGAAGCCAGGCCAGCTGGGAGCTTTGATGGTTCTAAGAAGTGATGCTGCAGTGGAGCAGAGGAGTCCTCCAAGTATGATGGTGCTCCTCCTTCAGAAAATCTATGTTCCATGTAAGAAGAAATCACCTCAGAATCTTTACTGTTTTCACATGACCAGCAAACTGTTTCCCATCAATTTTTTTTTAGTCTTCCTCCATTTTCAAATTAAATAGCAAGTGCATTGGTGAAAGAAAACTAGTGGGTTGTGAGGTTTAACAAATATAATCATATGTCTTGAACTAGGGGTGAGAGCTAAACACTTACTATGCAGTTCCCCTCCTTCCCACCTGCTGTGTTTACAACCTTTATCCATTTAATTTCGTGAGACCTATTTGGTCCTGTGGCAAACCCCACAGAAGGCCTTAGGAGAGCTCTGTCCTTTCTAACTGGTTTGACAGAGGTGAATAAGTAATTAAAACATCGATGGATGCCAGTCAGTGTGGGAGGGATGTAAATGCTGGGATCGTGTTATTTCAGTCCCTGACACCTCATAATGCATGAGGTGTCTGACGCAAGGGGGTAGACAGAATCAGGTGGGAGTGAGGCTGAAAACATGAACAAAAAAGATCAAAGGGAAAGCAAGTGAGTGGTGCTACATGTGATGCTGGAGAGATATTTGGAAGACAAGACAAGGTGGAAATTAGAGAAATCTAGAAAAGCTGAGCAAAGAAAGAGTGAGAAATAGGGAGAACATAAAACTAAATACAGAAATACCAAAACCAGAAAAGGCACGGTTGACAGGGAGTGAAAAGCCAGATACAAACAGAAGAAAAGTTTGAAATAAGTTGTGAGAAAAAAACGTATTGACAATATAGGATGTGAATGTTAAAAAAAAAAAAAAAGGGGGGGGGGGGAGAAATATAAACAGCCTAAATGTAAATATAGTTTACATTTTGTAGTCTGACAGGATGATGGAGGCACAGAACCTCAGGTGACGGCTAGATTTGTGACTCAGATTAGACTGATCTAAATTTAACTGAATGAACATTAAAGCAGTATGGAACAGCGTGGGGGGTGTGTGCTGCCTTTCTTTCAGGATTTAAAAGCCCCAACATGTCCTGAATCATTCCAGAAGAAATGTGGATTCTGGAATAATTCAGATGCTGGACTTGTTTTCCTTTTCTTTCAATATGTTTTCTTTCCTTAATTAGTGGTGGCAGAAAACTAACATGTGGTGAGACTTGAGAAACCACAATAACCATATTAGCTAAACGAGAGTAGACTTCCTTTCAGAGCTCTAACACATGAACAAAAACTAACTACATGTGGGGGCTTCATTCGCATAACATGCAGATTTTCAAATAGCTGTGTTGCAAAGAAAAATCCCTTTCCACTTGTCACAGTGTGAAGGTGAAGCACAAAGCGTCTGTGAGGAAGGCTGTCCTGGCTTTGTAACTGGGTCAAAGGAAAAAGTGCTGAGAAGGTAAGTTGGATGAGTTATTAGACCTTGTATTACCTTTGGCATTCACTTTTTCATGGTGAATTCTTCACCTTCTGAAAGGCTGTTATTAGTACTGAGTATTGAATATATTACAGACTAAAAGCATGAGGTACAGTTAAATTAGAAAACACCTGAATAAGGAACAAGGTGAGCAATAGTTTTTGTAATGGGTAAGCAAAAATTCTGATTTATATTTTACTGATTCTCATTCCATGAAATAGTGTTGATAATATCCAGCTGCTTCACAGGCTAATTCGTTAGTATTTCAAAAGTAGGTTGCTGTCTGCAGAAGGTTCTGGAAGCTGTTATTAGCAGCAGAAGTCCTTGTTTGAATATGGACATCATCATGGGCTTGGTTGGTGATTTGAATTCACATCCCTGTTTGTAAATCAGAGGGAATTTCTACTTCTATTACTCACTGTTTGCTTCTTACAAGGCTGCCATGGGCTAGGTTTGTTTTTGTGTAATGAAGTTTGCTTTGCAAGATGCAGATTCATCTCTTCAGTCCCAGAGTTTCGAGAAAGAAGCACTTAAAAGGCTCATAGTGAAATATTGGCAGATTGCTTTACCAAAATTGAACGTGCTCCTACTCTGAATTTGCTGTTTTTAACAGGATTTGAGACCATGTTTCAAAATACCAGGCACTGTGAGCAGGAGTCTGTTTTTCACTTCAGACAGCATTTAGACAGAAAATGACTTCTTCATAAACAGGATCCAGGCTATATATATAACTATGTTATTACAAAATGTATATGCATCTCAGCTTGTCAAGAGTAAATGTACTATTCCTTGCAACACTTGATGGAGGGGAGATTTAAAAACTGAAGCTTGTACTTTCTTTCCAAGAAAGTCCAGAAAACACATTATGAGCCTCACCTTAAGTCTAAATCAAGTTAATTGGATTATTTTCAATACTACATTTTGACATGCAAATAAGAGTGAATTAGCAAGCCAATACAAAAATGTAGTTTAAAAAATGTTAAAGACACTCTTAGCAAAGGTTATAAGTCTAGTGAAGTTTTAATGATGAAAATTGTTTTGAATTACAAAATAAACAATATAGTGAAAAGTACTTCACTATTGTGAATAAGGATGTCTCGAAAGATTCACAAGATTTGGGCACCTTGCCAATCATCTTAATGTAGAAAACCAAAATACAGTGCATTTGTTTAGCAGCATCCCCCACATCATTCCTCAGGCATCCTCCCTACTCATACCCTTGCCTCTGTGCTGCCCTCACACTGACCAGCAGCTCGGCTCTCCTTGCTCATCTTCATAGGCCAATTAAAACATAGGTGTCTTTCAGCAACTGCTGCAAGTTACTAAATTATAGAATCATAGAATGGTTAGAGTTGGAAAGGACCTTAAAGACCATCGANTGGACTCGTTCCAACAGTGCTATGTCCTTTCTATGTTGAGGACTCCAAAGTTGGACACAGTACTCCAGGTGGGGTCTCACGAGTGCTGAGTAGAAGAAGAATCTGGACTTCTTCCGACAGTTAAAATACATTGTCGATCATGGTAGCTGCTAAGAATGCAAGAATTGTCCCACAGACCAAAGGGCCACTCAATGCCATTGTCCTACTTCTGAAGATGGCAAGATGCAAACGCCTGGGGAGAAGAACATCTGCTTCATGACTTGTTCTTTAACATCCCTGTAGCTTTCAGGAATCTATCGTTTGACCATTGCTGCACTCTGGTCCTCTAAGTACAGCTGCTAATTTGATTGATCAATAGAAATTTAAAATGGAGATAATGTTAGTAATCTGGTGCAATTGTTTCTTTTGGCCTTGAATCTTTACTTCTCTCTGCACTGAATCTCACACATCTTCTTTCTTCCATGTAACTAGACTTTACCAAACTATATTTCTAATGCTCAACTGTTTTATGTATTTAATCATAACCTTCCCAGATCTGTGACGACAGGGAGCGGTTTAGTCCAAACAGCAATAAAGAGGACAAGTCAATTTTATAGTGAGTCTACTGAAGTTATTTGAGTCACAATCCCTATAGATTTCACACTTTTTTGCTTTGTATGCATCAAACAGTGAAGACTGCCTGTCAGCAGTAACAATCAAAACATGCATACACTGTCCACATACACGCACACATATAGGAAAAAAATGAGACTCCCATTTCAGGGATTTTAGATATCTCTGTGTTCTCTGTGCAAATATGTTGGGATTTTGTCATAGCCGAAGTCAAGGTCTTGGATCCCAGGAAAAACAGCCATCAAGAAAATTAAATGTGCCTGCTTAAAGGTTTTTGAACCGTTATGACATGGTACTTTACCAAGCTACATTTTGACACTATGAAGCATTTTTGTTTCATTCACTGGTTACGGTTAGTGGAAAGCAGCGCCGTACTTAAGCTACTCAGGAGCCACTGCTATTGTGATACACTCAGTTTTGAAAAAAAACAACAACATTGAGTGTGGCATCTATCACCCTCAATTTCTTTAGGTCCAGCATTCTCTTAATTTGATCATATTTTACAAGGCTGCCTGTATTAACGGTATCTGGTGTCTAATGAGACCACAAGCTGCAACTGAATGTTCACACACAATTTCTAAAATAAAAAAGAAGTCTGAAGGGGTTTTCTACTTCTTTTTCTTTTTTCCTGCTAATGTAAGTACTTAAATTGTCATGAGAAAGTAAGGCCTGGAAGAGAAACTTTTGTAGGTTTCAAAGCTCAGGAACCATAAAATTAAATATGTTCACATCTAGTTCCAACTAACTTTAACAACAGACCAGAACAGCACACACATGAACAGCAAATGTTTGTGCCAAACAGGCAAATACAATTGGAATTTCTTCCTTTACCTGGGTGAATTTTGTGCTAGCAGTTCAGGCAAAACATTTGGATAACGTGCACTTTGACGTATACCGGATTACTATTTGTTCTTCAGAAAACGGTTATTATTCAATTTGATAATTAACTTTTGTCTCAGTTCTGCAGTTCTACTGTAAGTGATCTTGTTTAAATGATTAATGATTAGACCGCTCATCTCTGTGACATTAAGTGCAACCTTTTCAAAAACAGGCCATCATTCAGGATGTGTTCTGAGCACAGTGAAAAATAACACCCTACTTTTTATGATTTCAATGCTAGCTCAATTATTTAAAAACCAATATCATCATACAGCTAACCATTACAGTTGACGACAACTAGTCATTACAGTTAGTAAATGACTTGCCTCCAGCACAGAAAAGGTTAAATATTTTCCTTTACGTAAGAAAAGCAGATTATTGTTATTGCTTGTCAGGAGGAAGTGGTGATTTTTTTCAATTTAACTCTGTACCTTTAACTAATGCTGTTATTTCTTGTTTTTCAAATTAAAGTGTACTGCTTTTGAGACTGATGGTAAATGTGCTTGAGGTAGCCACAAAAGAATGTAACAGAATCACACATCCTCTTTCACTTAATCTTCAGGCAATTTTCAAACCTGGTAAGTACTAAAATAAAACAGCTAATCTATAATGTATATATATATGTGCTGAATTTATCAAACTGAACACATAAGTAGGAGTGTACTTAAGTTGGTGGGCAATGCTTAAAAAATACTTATTGATTTCCTCCAAGTTCTGAGAAATCTTTTCCTTATAGAAAAAATTTTCTTTCTGTATCCATTCTCTTTTGCTTGTAGAACTCAAATAATGTGTTTGTATTTAAGATTGTTGTTTAGTATTAGCTTTGAGTACTCATATATTGCTTTTAGAGTAAAAAGAAATAAGATAATGTGGATAAAGTGGGAAAATAGTGAGCTAAAAATTGCAAGGCTTACATATTTAATATTCAGAATCTAAGTATGTTTGTGTGCACACACATAGATGTATGCACATATGTAGTACACATACACACCCTTATGTATATATATATATGGTAATTTAGTTTTTGTGATTACCTAATGTATCAATGCTAGATAAATCCATAAATATGCAGATTATAAATTATAAAGTTGCCTACTGAAAGACTGTTGGAAAGTTTTAAACTGAAAAGAAAATTGTGTTTGTAGTTGTTCCGATTCAACTTCCTTTGCAGCAAGTGCATCATCTTAATAATTTCAGTGAATGCTGTTTCAAATTCAGAGGAGGTAACCAGCTCAAGAGGTTTAAATCAGGTCCCAAATCTGATCTCTGCAATTCTGGTTTCAGTTTGAGTCCTTCTCTACCACTCTTGCGCAAACTAACCTCAAGAGGCTTTTGCTGGACATTGGAAGCTGGGTGTTGAATAAACGCATGGTGCCTTTGTGAATTCCTGTAGCACCAGGGAGAATACGGAGCTCTCCCATGATGAATAGCTATTGTTCCCTACATGCTTTCTGCTGAACTCTTATGAGGAGTAGACTGCCCCTTTTCAGTGCTAATCTGAAGAGATGTCCTTTCTAAGCCCTCCTTGCAGGCTGTAGGAAACACCCATGCTCCCTTTCTCCTGCGTTCACCATGGCTTTTTCCTTCCAGATGTCCTATACTATTGTTAGAGAGTGGCTCTGGCTAAGTGGAATGAAGAGTGACTGTTTTGTAGAGAACACATGCTATCAGGCTCTGTTTGTATATTTTAACCATGTATGTCCTGGAAAGGTATGAATGACAGATACTTAGGAAGGTATTTTTCTTGCAACAATGAAACAACAGTTTCTTAAATAATAAACTTTAGCACTGTCTCACTGGGGAGTTTCTGTCTTGCAGCCAAGTGCAAAGGGTAACAGAAACACCAAGCAAGGGCAGGAGTGTCTGGGTGGATGGGGTCGGAGGAGGGTAGAACCGCAGATGGAGACTTGAGTTCCTCAAAGATGGGCTTGGGGACTACAGCCCCAGCTGAACTGTACAACTTACCTGCCTACTTTATACATCTTTGCACTTCTGAGAGACACTTCAAACTGTTTAAAACTTGTTTCAGAAAGTGTTCAGGGACTTTAAGGCTGTCATATTCTTGCTGCTTCTTAAAAGCAGGTTTGAAAAGTCAGCAGAGGAAGCTGGAGAGGCAATTAAAGATTTATTTAAAGGGCAGAAAAGCCAGAGAATCTGTGAAGCTTAAGCAACACCACGTATCATGGGTCTTTACTCATCTGCAGCCCTCTGTCATGAGCCAGCCTCCCCACATGAGTCATAGAGAACCTCATCCTCATTATGCTTTTGGAGAGTGTTCAGTCCTTTCCCTCCCCCAATTTACCAGTTATATCTGGGCTGCATCTGCCCCACTTTTACAGACTACGTGTCTCACTCTCTCTCTTTCAAAATTCAGGTAATTCCCAAACAGGAAGGATTTGTTTGTCTAGGCCTAAAGTTGGTCCATGTACAGCTCAACTAACAAAAAGCAGAGAAACTCCAGATGAAGCTGCCATACACAGAATTAGCAAATATGGGACTTCTTGTAGTCCCTGCAATTGCTGCATTGCTGGTGTGTGCTGTTCTCACAAAGAAGCCAATGGAAAGGACTGAAGTAATGTAGGGGAATGCCAAGGAAGTAAATCTCCTACTCGTGGGTTCCTGTATGAGGTTAAACAAGTCATTTAAGCCCAGCTTTGTGCATGTGGTCATCAATGGCATGTTCCCTGTTTTATCTATCTCTGACTTTAGACTCTGTAGTCTGATTTGCAGAAGTCTGAGCCTGGCTGAGACCAGAGTCAAGCGACTAAATCCTGTACATAACTGCGGTCCTTCATAATGCTAAGCACTCCTAAAAGTGATGTTAGAGGCAGTCGGGTGTCTCAAACTGAACATCTCAGGTGTATACTTACTTTAGTGACTCAGTGCTCAGATTCTTTCCCATTAAAATATAGATAATAATACCTCCTCACCACAGGTTGTTGTGCAAATTAATTAATTACCATTTGTAAAATACTTAAGTATCCCAGTGATAAAGGAAATAAATTACTTTCATAGAGTGCAGTCTATAAGACAAAGATCTGCTCACTGAACAAAGACAGAATACCACTAGTGCTCACTTTGTTCATATTTTGTGTAATACCCTTTACACTATACGAAACAATTATTCTGGCACTCTTATTTTACCTCAGTAATATAACAAAAAAAAGGGCAAGTAATGTGATGTTAAAGTGCTGAGATACACTGCTAAAATGCCAGAGTAAAATAAATAAATAAATACAAATTTTAAGGGTTGTATTACTGTTATCAGGCATACAAAGGTACTGTTGGTTATCTGCTCCACATTTCCTTCCATACACTGATTACCATTTTCATTCAGAATTTCTGAAAGCAAAATTTAATTTACTCTAGTTTCTTGTGGTACAAAGTCAATGTGAAGTAAGAGTCACGTATTCTCATATATTATTAGCTCCATCAATAAACATTCCATACGAAAGATTGTGCTCTTAATGACAGTGGTGCAAATCTTCCATTTCCCACAACTGGACATTGTGCTGCAGAGAAGTGTGATCTGTTGAGATGCTCCTGTGTATTGTTGATGTAGCTGAAGTGATGAAATTCTTCTTTGAATAAATATTTTATTTCCCATTATGTTTTTCTGCTTGCTCATATTTCTTGTGCTAGTTTCCCAATCCAATCTATTTTATTTTTATTTCAGAAATTCTTGGGAAAGATTCTGAAGTTCTCAACATTTTATTTTTTTTTCTGAGAAGTGTACTGCCAAAATGAATTCTGTAAGTACTTTGATAAACTATATTAATACCTCAGTAAAGCAATAAATCTGGAAGTTCCAACTCTTTGAGGCTGCTAATCCAAATGTCCTAACCTCATGAGTGATTAGCTGATGAGATGTTTCTGACAGCAGAGTTCATTGTCAAAGCACTCTGTTTATTGGTTTGGCATTCTCCTAGTGTATCTGCAGGTTTGGTGTCTGTGGTGCAGGTAGCTGTGTCTCAGGCTACTCATCCTGGATTGCCTGTCTAGCTGAATGGAGAGAAGTAGTCATTCTGGGTCTTGATTTAGCCAAGCCACGTTAGTGTGAAATGTATAACATGCTAGGAAGGACTGTTCCCCTCCCTTAATGATAAATGAAGTCTAGATGTCCACTTCAAATTCAGATTTCTACTCTTTAGAGTCTTCTGTGATAGCAGATTAACCCTTTCTGCATAGTGTACTTACACATGGAAACTTTTGGGTATCCAAAAGGATTATCTGCATGTTCATATTTAAATTAAGATTTTATGAAATTACCTAGTTAGTCCTTCCAACTTTCTTCTGCAGTGTTTAATGCAGTTGTAATTGGGATTTGTGGTTGGTGGAAACAGTGTAAAACATCTAGTACAGGAGGAAAAAACACTGATGCGGACTATCTTGAGATAGGTTTGTTACAGGCTTGAAGCTGAGGGGTGGGAAGGATTGGACAGATGTATTACAGTTATAATAAGGAAAATATCACTTCCATTTCAAATCAGCAAGCCATATAATACCTGTATACTAATTTTCAGAAGATTTCCAAAGAACTTTGTATTTATATGATTGTTATATATCATCTGTCTTCTATATGGAAAGTAGAGATTAACACCTATGTGCAAACTGGTGATCTTTTTTTTTTTCACAGACAGAGCTTTATACCACAGATTATTCATATAATTCAGACTATGCTTCTCTAGTCACGGAACCTTGTTCTAAGATGGAAGTCAGGAAGTTCACAAAAGTATTTCTGCCAGTTGTGTATTCGTTGATTTGCATCATCGGCCTAGTGGGTAACATCTTCGTAGTGATGACCTTCGCTTTATACGAGAGAACCAAGTCCATGACGGATGTGTACCTCTTCAACATGGCCATAGCAGACATACTGTTTGTTCTCACTCTCCCACTGTGGGCGGTGTACCATGCTGCTGAAGAATGGATTTTTAGTGATTTCATTTGCAAAATGACCAGAGGCATCTACGCAATCAACTTCAGCTGTGGAATGCTGCTTTTGGCCTTTATCAGCGTGGACCGGTACATTGCTATCGTACAGGCAACAAAATCATTTAAACTCAGGGCAAGAACACTTGCATATAGTAAACTCATTTGTTTGGTTGTGTGGGTATCATCAATTTTAATCTCTAGTCCCTCTTTTCTCTACAATGGAAGTTATATCTACCCTCCCAATGAAAACAAAAAGATTTGTGATCAGAGATTTGACAAAGTGTCTGAAAGCATGATACCAAAATCATTGCTGCTGTATCTACAGATTGGATTTGGATTTTTTATACCTTTCATATTCATGATTTTTTGCTATACATTCATTGTAAAATCCTTACAACAAGCTCAGAATTCCAAAAAAAACAAAGCAATCCGTGTCATCGTATTAATTGTAGCTGTTTTCCTAGTTTGCCAGGTACCTTATAATATCGTTCTTCTTGTGACGGCCATAAATATGGGCAAGACAGGCAAATCCTGTGACAGTGACAAAATAGTGGCCTATGTGAAGTACATCACTGAAGCCATAGCGTTTTTACACTGTTGTGTGAACCCTGTGCTCTATGCATTTATTGGAGTGAAGTTCCGAAGTTATTTTATGAAAATAATGAAGGACTTATGGTGCATGAGATACAAGAAATACAAGAAACGTGGTTCAAGGACAAACTCCGATGTTTATCATTCAAGACAGACTAGTGAAATTTTGACTGACAATGGATCTTCTTTTACTATATAATACAATTTGAACAACATTATTACTGAAGGACTCTTCTCACCAAGCAGCCCAAACCAGTGTCACTGTGCCTGTGACAGCAAGTCCTCTGGGCTTCTCTGCATCTGTAAAGGAGATATGATCTACAATTTCTTTCAGGAAAAGAATTAGGATAAAAGAATAACACTGTCCTGTGGAATCTTATTCACCTCTCTTAACACTCAAGCTCTTCTGAAGTGCACTCTCTTAGAATTATGAGGAAAGAGAATTTTACAGAGGAGCCCTCCTATTTTTTTAAGGAAAAACAGAATCTTATCTGTTCTACATCACTGAAATATCCCCAAAGTGTTAAGTAAAGGAATCAGATTATGTCCAGGCTCATTCTGCTTAGACTTATGTTTTTTCTGTTCATTACTTCTACTTGGAAATTCTACTTAAGTATAGGTCTCCACTGTGCTTTTTTTACAGACTGGTCACACTGTGACAACGTTAACCTAAAGAGATGGCATTTTAAGCAAAGCATGGCAAGGAAAGCTAACAGATAACTGAAGAAACAAACTCAAAGCTGCTGACGTTGCTGATCTTAGGTGTTAGGTCTCATAAATCTTTGCCCAGTTCTACAATCCACCTGCATATCAGGAGTTGCTTACACCAAGGCTGAAGCTGGTCAAAACCAACAGTGATGTGTCTACTCAAAAGAATATTGAGGGGGAGGGGAAAGGGGGGGAGAGAAAATTATTAATTAAAAAGAACACTGAAATATCCACAGAAAGGTTTTCAGACATCTCTTGGGATTATCTTCTGAACAGAGAACGGAGCTTTGCTCAAGAGATTCTTCTCTTCGTTTGGCACAGGATTCAGGTGCTGGAATCCATCAAAGCTAATAAACTAGTGAAAAGTTGTTTGTAGCTGAAGTTCACATTCCACTTTTTAAATGGAATCAAACTGTACAGAACTGCAATTATTCCAACGCTTTTTGTTGGAACTTGATTGGTGACAAAACATGATGTATTTTTTGGGTATTTAGCTACCATTAGCAAAATTTCCTTAGGAATGGATTTACTAGCACAAATGTGCATATATGAAACTTACTTTATTAGCTTCAGAAATTATTAAGGACTGTATCTAAACATAAGACCACAATCTGATTTAATTCAGCGGGAATTTTTACCGAGACAGCATTTGATTCACTGTGGGTATAAACGCAATTAGTTTTATGCAGCCATGACTTTTCAGCAAATCCTCAGTGGATTTTCTGCTCATTAAGCAAGCGTCACCACACTGTAGCAGTCATGGTGGGATGGCAGGAGCAGGAGCAGGTAGACAGGAGCAGGAGCCAGAGAACAGAGGGTCAGGATGGAGGAGAGAAGAGCAGCACTGTTTGTAGTTTGAAGTACCTAGCAGTCCTCTGCAGTTCTGCTTCAATGGGAGCATAAGCCACGATGGTGTCTGCATTTGCTATAACGTGAGATGTTACACTCCTATAGCTGTGCAAATCAATGCAATTTTCAGCTTGCTGTTTACCTTGGTGAGACTTTAATTTTTGTTTAAGTTTATGGCTGAAGAGACAGCGGAACTTGGAACTGCATTCTTCAGTGGCAATGCAAAGGGCCAAGAAGGACAGTGCTGAAGCTGAAGATCCCTTGAGGACGGACATTGATATGGCACAACAGGAAACTAGTACCAGCTTGGCTGGTGCAATCCATCCTTGTTTACAGCACAGTGTGAGGGTTTTAAATACCAATGTCAGGTGTGGTAAAGATTGTGTGTTTATCGTGACTGAATAGCAACTTAGGTAAGAATGGTATTCAAACTTACGTAAATGCAGATGCATGCATTTGCTGTATATAGCACTGGTTATTTTCTGGAAGAGAATTCGACAAATAAAAGATGCAACTGAAAAAGGAAAAAATCTCCTTGGACCTAAGAATTTCTTGCTGCATGTATTGCCTTGAAATAAGCTCTTATTCAGTGCAAAATTTGCCATGTCTGAGCAACACAGTGTCTCTCCCTCAGAGGCTGTGTGAGGGAGCGTGCCCTGAGGGTGGGACGTCCACAACTGCAGCCCACCGAGCGCCATAGCGGCTCTTGGGCAGAACCCCACAAGGCTCCAAAAATGCAATATTCTCTCCTTCCTGCTGGCCCTGCTGCCACACCTGCCTTTGCCTTCAGCTACTGAACAACCCCAACATCACCCCAGTGGCCATCAGGGTATGGTTGAGGATCAAGATGGCAGCCAAGGGATAGTCGCTGACCCTGTCACCATCACCGTCCCACCAGAAGGGGCTCACTGAAGAAACCTGAGCAGAGAGGGAGTGCCACAGGGCAGGGCGAGGCCCGATAAAGTGATTCCTGACTGAAGGCATATCCTCCATTGAGGAAGAAGGGGAAAGAGGGCAAAGCTGGGACCTGCAGTCCAGGACCTTTCCCAGGGAGAGGGGTCTACCAGGCTGCCTCATGGGTTGCCCACCCCTCTGACCATGAGGGACCATGCTGAGTTGGAAATGGTGGTGGAGGGACATCTGCCTTCTGGCTGCTGTCTTGTGGGAAGAAAAACTGCTCACTGGAAATGCCATTGAAAAGTAGAAAATTGTACCAACTGTTCTTGTGGGCGAGGAGCATTGCTAAGGGAAGGAGAACAGGGTGCATGTGTGGGACTAAGATGGTGCTTGGGGTATGAATGATGCTAATGCTGAGGCCTTGCCAAAAGCTCCACTTGAGATACAGCTGAAATCTCAATCGCTGTGCCCCTCACAAGAGTGAGGGGCAAGGTGGGCTCCCAAGGGGCTACTATTTTTGTGTTTTAATAAAGGTCCTTGTTTCATGCCTTATTTAAAGAGAGAAGGACACACATTGTGTTGCGTCATGTCACACACACAGAAGATGTGGCTGATAAGGTTTGAGAAAACAATTCGCATCTTCCTCCAGCTCGGGGCTGGGGCAGAGTTGTGGTATTGGCTGCATGCAGAAGTTCTCTGCTTGTTAGTGGGTTCCATTCTGCTTTTGTTGGCTCCATGACCACCCTGCTTGACACTTCTTGTTCAAGTGGTTTCAAAGGAGGTAGGTCATCAGTGTGCAGCCTTGAATAAAGGTATAATATTTAGGTGAAGATAACCTCA
Source organism: Thinocorus orbignyianus (assembly GCA_013400375.1). NCBI lineage: Eukaryota > Metazoa > Chordata > Aves > Ciconiiformes > Thinocoridae > Thinocorus > Thinocorus orbignyianus. Next base: position 602,544 of record VXBW01007109.1, read on the forward strand.
AGCTAAGTCCATTTTTTGACACATATAATCATAAAAATGGACCTAGTTTATTAATTCTATCCCCATACAGCTTTCTTCCTATGGTATTTAAATTTACTGTGCTTTGTTTTCTATTTAGATATTAATTTTCTTAGAAGAGTGAACACTGTAAGTTGGTGAACCTTCATGAGAAATCACAGTAGACAGGGGAGATCAAAGTCATTTGGGCCTTCCTACTAGCAAGGAAAGGTAAAGAAAATGAAAATTATATGCAAATCCAGATGACTGTTGGAGGCGATGTGTGGAAACAGAAGAGAAACAGGAAAAAACAGTCTAGAGAGGAACATTTTTGTGATGGAAGTTATTGATAATTATTATGTATGTAGCAGGTACGACATTTTATTATTTAGACCAAACCCTACATTGGATCTTTGTAGGGCAATCTTGCTGACTCGAATTGTGAAAATCTGGAGGAAGTAGGGGATTGCTACAGAAGTACCAAGAAGATGGTACTTGATTCTTCCTGAATTTGGATTGAATTGGAAAAAAATATAGCTTTAGATTAAGTGAAAATTATACAGTTTTCAAAATGTCAAAACAGTTTGTCTCATGAAATATCTAAAACGTTTTGACATTTCTGGTTAGTTTTCAGATACTAGGAAAATGGATATATGGAAATGATTTCACAAAACCACTCAAGGAGGCCCATAATCTGTTTTTTTCTAGGCTGTTGCCAAGCAAAGTATTCCCTCCAACCACCTCCTCTGGCAGGAGATACCACCTCCTACCATCACCTGTAGTTTAGGAGCTCATAGCCTCTTTGAAGCAGTCCATGCAAAGCAAGCTCCAAAAAGAAAAAACAAAACCGGGAGGATACTTCACCCTTAAATTGTACTGTATCAATAGCTCTTACTTCTATTCTGGATGATGTAGTTGCAGGTCCTTCAGGGTGAAGAGGGAATTAAATGACATCTCCTCTACTGTGGGTGAATGACATGAGAGCCAGTGGTAATGATGTGACCACTAAGCATGGATTTGTTCTCTGGGCAGCTTTCAGTATAGTTAAGTTCCTTTTATGACAAGTTCCTTAAAACAAATTCTCCATTTTTGATTGAATGAAGTTAATTATCTAACCCGAGTTTCAAAGTGTCTGGGTTTTATTTAGTCAAGAAAACAATATCTATTAATTAAGAAGTTATTTTGATGGTGAAAATTCCTATCCATCCAGTTAGGATCCCTTTCTCTAGAAACAGAAAAACCGGTCGCTTGTACAATTTTCTAGCTGATAGCCATAGTCAGTTTTCTTTGAATTGATAGTATTATGTAACCTGACTGTACATCCTGATGTACCATTCTCATTCTTAATGAAATAGTAATCTTCCATTTATTTTCATTGTTCTAATTAGAAATACATACTGAATTACTGCATTATAAATTTGATCTATACACATAAAGCCAAACTAAGCCAGTTGAATTAATATTCTTCTGTCAAAACTTTTTAAAGCTCTTACTCAGTTTTAGTATAGCTTTTTCATTCTTAGACATTCATTCTAGCTAATAGAAAATAATGTAATAATATATATTTAATCTGTAGTAACTGGAATTTATTTATAAACTGGTGATTCATTGAGGATTAGGTGAAGTAGAGAACACTCAGCTCCTTCCTTAAGAAACAACGGCTGAACATTAATGTAAGAACTTTTCTTCAAAATAGAAAATACCTATGATCTTGATTTATGTCAACTATGGAAAATTCTGATGTTTCAGTACAAGACATGGTATTTCTATTTGTGAAGAATTTGTGCTTAGTGCTGTCTGGTGGTTAGGAATTATAATGAAAAATAGCTATCTAATTAGCAGAATATTAGTGAGATATTGTCATGGTCTGACCAATCAGAAAAGACAGATGATGTCCCCCTCTTCCCCCTCTTTTAAAAAAAAAAGGAAGAGATTAAAGAGATTCAGGAGTTTATTAAAAAAAAACTAAACTACTCTAATGAAAACATAAATAATAATAATAATATAATAAATAATAAAAAGAAAATTTAAATAAAGGGGGGAAAAAAGTATATATGCAAAACTGTATCAAGCTCCCAGGATGATGATCATGTCACCAGCAGGCATCAGTCCCTGAATGGAGTTGGTGACTGACAGGAGCTGTATTCCAGATCTGGAGTCAGGAA
>VXBW01007109.1:604793-622203 GCA_013400375.1 Thinocorus orbignyianus
ATTATTATTATTAACTTCTTAGCCTGGATTGGATCATCCAGCTATGGTTTTGTTGACATTTCTGGTCCCATTTATGAAAAACTTTTACATATATATGGACCCATTAAAGTACTTAGAGCTGGAACTCTACTCGTTATCCTTGACTTACTTTGGTTATATTTTGCTAGTATTTCATTTTTAACCTACGAATTTCAGACCAAGTTTTCCCAGGTGGTGTCCACCACTACCGGGTGCGTTGTGTTTGGGTGGGGAAGCTTCTCTGGAAGAATTGTGCATGAAAGAAACTTAATGTGAGATTTAAAATACCCTTAATTAATTAAGAGCTAAAGGCCCAGTTGTCAAAATTATACTGCCCATGGAAGTCTGTCTTGCAAAGGAAACAGGTGTTAGTGGTAACTGGCAGAAAGTCAGTTTTTTGGTGTAAGCTGTAACCACATTATTGCTGCTATAGTCTGTTATAGCCAGTGTAGCTCCATTGGCAAAGTCCCCCCAGCCTTTTGGATTTGGTTCGAGGTGGGTTTATAAATCTAGCTGGAAAAGTGGATGTCACGGTATAAACTGACTGAGACAATTCTGTGGTATCACCTAGTTCAGAAATATAGTAGTGCTCCAATTTAAAAACTGTCTGCAAATTATTGTTACTGTCTTCTTGACCAGATTTTGGAAGCTTCGGTGTATATAGAAACTGTTTAGGCTTTTGATTAGTCTGAATTTAGTTGCCTGTAACATATAAAAAATGCTACTGCTGAAATGAACTTTTGAAATTTCACACTTGCATCATGACATGTTTTGAGGCAGTGATACTGTAATGACAGTCCCTCAAGATTGCTTCAGAGAGAATGTTTTTCTTTTAGGTGTAAAATTATTTTGGTTGTAACATTTTTAAAAATCATCTATGTGCTTGTCCTGGTTTGTTTACTCAGTTAGAATAGAGTAAAGGTTTCCCTCTAGTGGTTAAAACCTGTACAAATTGTCTGAAAGCAAGATGCAGGATCTGTACTGCCTAGGTTTTGCCCATTTTACATCGAAAGGATGCACAGGTACGTCAGACATTACATAGGTGTTATTACTTTGGAGATGTAATCAAAGCTTCTTTGAAGCCAGAACGAACAGAGACATATTACAGAGAAGTCATGCAGTTTACCTTTTTTTTTTTTTTTTTTTTCCCCCAAAGCCATGCCTTTTTTCATTGTTGTGGGTTTGAGTTATCTTTGTGTAATACAGAATATGTACCTGTTTATATCAGTACAGACTACCAATTGCTCGAGCTTCTCTCTCACAGGGGAGCGCGGAGTATTCTCCAGATAACAGCAACATATTTTTGTTTTGTGGCAGTGTCTGCAGAGAATTGAACTCTGACCCTTTCTCACTCTACCTGCAAATTTCTTCTAAGACACAGCAACAGATAATACAAGGGTCAAAGCATCACATGACCATTTCAGAATTTCAGGCTCCCTTGCTCAGAGCTATGGCACTATTCAGTGAATTTCTCCTCTGCCTAGGGATTAATTTAGAGAAATAAGCAACAGGAGAGGACATTTGAAATCCATTCTCAAGTTGCTTTTAATTGCTATTCTGTTTTGGGGTTAAATTATAGTGAATTGGCCAGGCCTACTTGTTTTGTCTTAAGGAGGTACTGTTTTTGTTGCACTTGCCAGAAGGTGAATTAGGTTCCACCCAGAAAATTCCATATATCCTTTATTGTCAGGGATTAAGCTGAACTACTGAAAAAGACTGAGTTGACCTTGCAGCAGTTCCTTGCAGAGGTAAATGTCTTTATATGTAGAACTCTCTCTCCAGATTAGTTGTAGGTCATTCTGACAGCTTCCTCATAAACTCCATGTAACTAAGAGATGCTGGCCACGAGGCACTTGTGACCCTTTCTAGCCTGTTGTCTCACGTGCAGACTTGCAGAGCTTCTGCTGTGTAATTCCCATCTATTTAATATCCCAGGGCATCTAGAGAAAAAAAAGCGGGAGACAGGAATTGTTAAGATGCTTGTGAGTTGCATTTTAAGAATGCTGATTTTGTTTAATAGGTACTTAAACCATCTTACACTTAATAGAGGTCTTTTCTATATGGCATTGTGTACAAATGAGGAAGAAAAAAAAAGAAATCAAACCAAACTGATTGCATGGTTTTCAACTGTGACAATAATTCTACTGCAGCAAAACCTGAATGAACAATATGCAAGGCAACAGAAATCCCTCCTGGGGCTTCTTTTGAGGCCAAGATAAATAATATGCAATTCAAGCACTCTTGAGTATCCTAAATGCACAATAGTAGATGAGCTGTGCTCAAAGGAGAGTAACTCACATCAACTAGATTACTAGACTGAATTGTGGATACTGTTACTAAGGTGCTAGTAGTGTAGACACAAAACTAGTAAACAAATCACACAAAACAAGTTACTGATTCAGGAAGCTGAGGCACTCACATTAGGCTGTTGCAACTGGGTCCTTGGGGAAGCTGTTAGCTTGATATGAAACTGCATATCAAAAAAAATAGGAGCAAATACCAAAAAGTTGAGTGCTGAGGTCACCCTACCTCTACATGCTTCCATGCTGCAGTACAGTTTGTCTGGGGCAAGCGGCTGCCCATGCTGCCAGCACCTGAGTGAAAAGGAAAGATTTAAAAAAAAAAAAATAAAGAAAAATAAGTCTTGGCTTTTAAATACTGCAGTTTACTAGTGAAGCAGCTGGCAGCACTTTGGCAGGAGGAGACCTAGCACCATTCACTTGGAGAAGGAAAGGGAAAGGCTAAAAACCATAGAATCATAGAATGGTTAGAGTTAAAAGGGACCTTAAAGATCTTCAAGTTCCAATCCCCCTGCCATGGGCAGGGACATCTCCCATCAGAGCAGGTTGCTCAAAGCCCCATCCAGCCTGGCCTTGAGCACTTCCAGGGACGGGGCAGCCACAACTTCTGTGGGCAACCTGTTCCAGTGCCTCACCACCCTCACAGCAAAGAATTTCTTCCTAATACCTAATCTAAATCTGCCCTCTTTCAATTTAAAACTGTTACCCCTTGTCCTATCACTAGACTTCCTGACAAAGAGTCCCCCTCCAGCTCTTTTGTAGGCTCCCTTCAGACACTGGCAAGAAATGCAGATGCTGAGGTACGCAGACTGCAGGAAATTACTGCCAAAGCAGAGGCATCAGGCTGGGGTTCAGCCAAGCTACTCGCAGCTGGGGGTGAGGAGCAGTGCTGCTCCTCCACACAGGAAGAGCTCCAGAGCTGCTCCTTTTGACTTCAGGGGCATGATCAGTCTTCCAAGAGCACATATTGAGACACGCAGAACTGGCCATAGATTAGAAATGATTCAGCACTGATTGATGTCAGTGACCACAGTAATGAGTTTTATCAGTTGTCAAATAGTAGCTTTTAAATGCATCAGCCATTGTGGTCATACGCAATAAGTAGTAACATAAGGGAAATAAATACCTATGTCCCTCACCTTAAATAAATTTATGATTGTCTGTTAAATCATTAAACATTTATATAGTGCATAAGAAGAATACATTTCAAAGTATAGTAAAGCATAAGATAACATAAACATATCCAGCACATTACTACTTCTAGTTGTTTTCAGGGGAATTTGTAAGGATTAAGGAGTTTTAAAGATCAGGTCATGTATGCATACACATACTGACTTTATCCAAGCAGTTAACATGAGTGCTTTAAAATTACACTGGTGGAAAGCTCTGTGAAAGTGCAAAGTATTTAATTAATTAATTAATTAATTAATTATTTCTTCTTACATTTATTAGATGAGTATCCAAGATAAAAAATGTTTATCTTTATACTAGTTTTTATATTAAAAAATGTGCTAGATTTTTTACAGAATCCCCACAGTTAGCAAGACAATCACCAGCCTGCACATTGCTTCCTTGTTTGCTCTTGCCAGCTGCTGAGGTGCCCTGTGTAACTGTATTTCTGCCTCACAGGGAGTAGTTTGACTGTTTTGACCATATTTACTGAGGAACTACTTTGTTGCCTGGAAAGGGGGAGGCTTTGTGTGGCTTTGACTGAGTGGTGCAGTCCAGGAAGAACAGCAGGGACCAGGGCTGTGGCTGAGAGCTTCTGTTTACTCACGAATCCCCTGGCAATCCACAACAATGAGAAAGCAAACATTGAAAATCTTCACGACAGAGCAAGTTTTAGTGTTCTGTTTCTTATCGAAAGTCAGTTACCAGCCTAGGTGGCGTTAACTTCTATAAACAAATGATTTCTTACCTAGGAAACCTCTTACATTTACATTATTACATCTGTACCTCTCTTCCTGAGTCAAAAATACATTAAGCTGATGAAGAAGATCAACTGTGATGGACAGGTATTGGATTTTATTTTTATTTTTAATGGGATAAAAGCTGACACTGTCAAGTTAGTCACTCAGAGACCTTCTAATCAGAGTTAAGGGTTCAACTTAACTCTGCTGCTCAGTAGGTGTGTGGTGCCTAAAGCGAAATAGGTGTTTGGAGAGACACTTGGCAAGTGTCACCTGTTCCCAGATCCCACCATTATTAGTCTTTAAGTTATATTTCCTTCATTTGTATTTTGGATAAAGCATGACCAGGGTGCAGAGTCTTTATTCCCCTGCTGCAAAATGGGGTGTCAGCGGGACAGGCCACCAGCAGCCTTTGTATTGCCTCTTACTACTGAGAGTAACCTTCATGCTTGCAGCTGCTATCTGCTCAACATCTGATTTTTGTACCTGATGAATAGCTAAGAATGTCTTCTTTCCTATGTTAAAAAAGGAAAAAAAAAAAAGTCAAAGAAAACCCTGACCATCTTGCATACAGTGTTATACAAAAAAAAAAAAAAAACACCACAACAAAACACAAAACAAAACAAAACAAAAAAAACAAAACAAAGCAAAAAAACAAAACCAAACCACTGGCAGGTTGGAACATTTACGTCCACTTGCATTCAACCTGAAGTGGGGATCTTCAGGAGAAGGAAATGGTCATGTTTCTGCAGTATCAGGGTACAACCAATACTGCTGTTGACAGCAGAGGGATGAGGAGACTCAGGAATTTGGTGTTTCCTCTCAGGTTTTAGAGGGAATTGCAATACAGGGTCATGGGCATCATTCTTTTATTTAAATGTGATTTCTTAGCCCATCCTTTCTGATCTGTCCCTGTCCAGTCCTTTGTCTTCACTACATCTGCTCCCTCTTTTTTCACTTCTATCAAAGATCTATTCTGTAAGTTCTTATTTTAGTGCACAAGCATTTCCCCAGACAGCCTGTACTTCTGTTGGTTTAGATTCTAGATTTCTAAAATGTTTCCGGTGGAACTGTAAAGGTAGTTTAAGCCTGCAAACAACATAACGTTTCCTAGCTACGCATGATGAATCTGTCAAAGCAGGTATCAAACCTGGTAGGGTGTGTTTATATCTTATGCAAAACACATTAAAGTAGGAAGCAGGCATTAAATCATTTTCTTGCAAACAAATTAAGTTCTTCAAGACTCCACATTTCTCAAAGAGTACAAATAAACTACCTTTTTATCCTCCTGCAGCAGACAAGTTGGGGGAGCTCGCTAGCTTCAGCTGCTGAAATATACACACCCACCACCACAATTTTTTAAGGTAAGGAGCAAATATCTAGCACCTGTCTTGGAAGGACTGGAGCCCAGTGCCTAGAGAGGGGAAGCAGAATGTTTGTGTTGTGTAGTTGTCTCAGCCATTCTGGTCTTAGGGAGAATGGATGCAAGTTGTAGCAGTGTTATTCTGTCTTTTTGAAATAAACATTCTTCTCGTCTACATAAACATCATGCAGTTTTCTAGTTGTGTTTTTGTTTAAATTTTTTTTCATGTGCCATTTGTTTTCTCACATTTCCTCCTGTTATCTCTATTTCTTGCTTCCTGGCTGTTCAAAGTCATCTTTGGACAGTAAGAGCTTTCTCTGGATTTAAAGGCTGAAAGCTCAAAAGCTGAAAGACAAAGTAAGGACACTGGCAAATGCTTTGAGTAATGAATAAGGTTTGCTTTTATTTTAGTAGAGTCTTATATCTATTCCCGTTCATGTGAGGCTTTAGAATTGAATAGTGAGAGAGCAGGCACTACATGTAAGCTGTTTCAGCTGACAGAAATATTGAGGTTTCGTATTGCGTGTATCCTAACAGTATTTTATACATATATGTAATATTTATATATGCTTCTATATAAATGCAAAAATATATAAACATATATATGTATATTTTACAGTTTCTGAAGTCAGAAGATACTCTACATTCAGCCTGGGCTAAAAAATAATCTCTCAGATGAAAAAAATACAAAATAAGAAAGAAAGAAGATAAACTACAGGATTTACGATGTCAATATGACAGCTTTCTTCAGAGTGTCTTTTATTGCACATCCTGAACGTTAATTTTGGAAAGCAGGGCATGGAAGCATATGCTTTTAAAGAGGAAGACCATATGTCACAACATACTGCCAATAATCTGGAAAGCATGGTACCAACTTCCAAAATAATAACTGAGAAGGTTATGCCTTCTTTATCCCCAGATTTGGTAGACAACATGAACGAGTCCTCTGGCAAGCAGTGTCCGTTTTTATACAGTTCAGAAACCAGCAATATGATGGGCAACAGTAATGACTCGACAGATAACTTGGGCCATGACCAGGCTTTTCAGTATGCAAGGCAATTATGTTGTTTGGCCAGCTCTGATTGCTTTCCTCAAAAGGTGGCTTCCAGTGTAATCCAGGCTGGAATTCATGATGCAAGTGACGCCTTAGAAATGTTCACTCCTCTGCTCCCTGCCTCAGAGTCTGGGATGAACCATTGTGCTCCCACCTACAAAAACATGGAACAGGTTAGTTTTCTTTAAATAATTACTGAATTTTTAACTGCATATTACATATTTCTGGTAGTTGCACAGCCTCTTCAGGAAGAAAGGGACGGTAACTGGTGTGTGTGCCTATAGATAAGAAGATTTACCAGCAAGCATTGGGAGGTACATAGTAACCCTATGGTTGATTATGTTGCCTAATGCATTTGTGAAATAAAATGCTTTTCCCAGGAGGCAATTCATCCGTTTTCCTCTGTTCCTCTTGTTGGATAGTTACTTCTATCTCCTTCCCTCTGGTGGAAAAGATTGCATGTTCTGACTCCATGTCCTCACATGTGTAATGTTTGTGAGGTGTGTTTGTGTTCTTATTTCTGTAGGTCTTTCACTCAGTTCTCATCCTCCACCTTAGCTTTTTTCCATTTCTGACCTTTTCTCTTCCTCTTAGTGTTGACAAGGAGATGGACAGGAGTAACTCCATAGAATCTTCCACTGATTGCTCTATTTGCTTCTTATAAGGTAGTAAACAATATAGTATCTTAGTTGCACATTTTAAAGAAACTTACGTTTCCAATACAGTTGCATTTATTATTTAGAGTGTATTCATGCTGGCAGTTCTCAACTCTTTCTCCACTGCAGATCTATCTATCATAATTTTAACCTTTTTGATTATACAAAAATCAGAAGTACCTGTGCTAACAAGGGCTGTAACACCTGTTTCTTGCCCTAAGCTCACCTCACCTCAGGGGTTCTTTTCTTATTACTGTTGGTAAGAGAAAGATTGAGAAACATAGCTTGATGCTGTGTCTTCATGATATTTTCAGTCTCCAGGGCAGCAGGACCAGGTGATGAGACAGCACATGGAGCAGCTGCAAAGGCTGGTGGCTGAACAACAGAAAATCATTGCACTTTACAACCCAGGTACTTGGTGAATCTTTCCTTATGCTGCAGCACCCTCACCTGCTGAGACTTGCACTCCAACAGTGAAGTTCAACAGTTCCTTAAAGGACTAGAAGGTCTGATGGTTGTTTTCACTGGCTGGGAGCTCTTCCTATGGCAGTTGAGCTAAAACATTCATTTCTTTACACACATTATGCACAAGCTTTAAACTCCAAAAAATGTTTCTTTCCTTTTTTTGTACAGTAAAATTCCAGGAGAACTATGAGGAGGAATCCCTTATGTTTAATAACAGATGTCCTGTAAAGGCTTTTATTGAAGTATGGATTTGAATGGTACTGCAGAAAACAATAGTGTAGTGGTGAGCATTACAGAAAAGCTGAAACGCCTTTTTTTTTTTTTTTTTTTTTTTGGTGTATGTCAGTATGAAAGTTACAGCTTTTATGTAGAAAAAATGGAGAGGAGGAAAGTCAAGACACCGTGTTTCTGTTAACAGACTCTTACCTTGAATAATACAGCCTGTTCCTCACAGCATGATGCAGCTCCTTAAACAGCTTCATTTTACCAGTGGCATTGCCAGAAGACACCATCTCTTCAGTATCAGAAGAGAACACTCCCAGCTTTACACCCTGTCCACAGTAGTAGCACATTCTCATCCTGTGATCCCATGGTGAAAGGAGAATTTAGGAAAATCATATGAACTTGTGGCAGTATTGGCCAAGCTTTATCTGGGCTGCTTGTGATAACATCAGGGTAGGGAGTATCCATAAGGGCATAGGAAGGGCAGGTTTGCTTGGATTGCTGCTGCTCCTCAGACAACCTTCTGGGGAGGCAGCTTCACCACACGCATGTGGTAGAAACCTGAGCAGGCTAAAGCATCCCCTGCCTGCGTCTGTGCATTGATGTAATATCAGTTTTCTCGGTTTAATTGCAAGCTTCTTTGCTCAGTTGAGGAGCTGCAAGATTTCATTCTGCCAAGATACCAGAGGATATTAGGAGAATTAGGTGGTGGCACCTTGCATGCTGGAGTTCAGTGCAGCCTACTGGAATCTTAGTAATAGCTTTTTAAGCTGACAAGCTACACTCTTTTTTTAACATTTTCTTCTCATGTTCTAACCGTACATAGTGTGAAGAAGTCCTCTCAGTTAAAGACAGCCGAGTCTTTTGCTGTTCCTTCATGCATGTATAAAAATACTTCATAGTTTAACTAGTTCAGACAGAATAATTTATAATAAAAATTCAATTTCAGTTGCCGTACCAGGGACACCTGCTTGTAAAGGTTCGCACAAAACAACAGGCATTGCTTCAGGCAGTTAATGATGATAATAAAACCACCAAGAGTTTATGGTCTTTTGCTTTCCTTTCCACCCTACCTTGTAACTCTGGGTGCTGGCATTTATTAGTTGGCTTTAGGGAAGCATGCACTTACATTAGTGTTGCCATAAAAAAGCCTAAAATTTAGCAAGCTTCATCTACCTCACTAATGTATATAATAGCAATTATTAGCCAGCAAAATGAGAGGGTTTAGAAAAGTGAAATTAATGACTTCCGGCCATCAAAATTATTTTAACTTCCCTCTACTCCTAGTGTAACGAAGGTGTAAGAAAATAATAATAAAGTCTTTTAAATCTGTGTATATGCACACATAATTAGATCTGTATAAATATAACAAATGGTCTCTGCTGGCCTCAGGTAGGTGTCTTTTAAGACTAATAGAGTGCTAGGGCTTTGTTTCATTCTGTCTCAGTCTCATGGGGTCAGAGAACCTTCTGTAGGAACGACACAAGGTTGGGCTGGATAAACAACACCCTACTGGGGTTGCTGCAGCAACTGGCATCTAACATGGGATTGCATCCTGGGTTGCATCAAAAGTTTGACCAGCAGGTCACNGGCTGGATGGGGCTTTGAGCAACCTGATCTAGCGGGAGGTGTCTCTGCCCATGGCAGGGGAGTTGGAACTGGAAGATCTTTAAGGTCCTTTCCAACTCTTACCGTTCTATGATTCTATGTTAACAGCAACTTGAAAAGCTGTATGGCTGTCAGAGCTGCAGAGTATGTATGCAAGCACCAGTTATACACCAGGGTATATGCATCAGGCAGGAAGCAAGGGCCAACCACCAGCCCCACAGTGGCCATTCAAAAGGCTGGATTTCTTCAGCTTTGACCACATGCTTGTGCTGGGGTGACCTTTCCGATGTCCCCAACAATGCCAGCACCACAAAGAGAAATGAGACTGAAGGGAGCAAGAAACTTCAGAAAGAACACGGTGTCATGTCTGAAGGTCTCATTTACCCAACTTGACGCTGTGTGGTAGTCAGTTTATTTGGTTGGGGAGGGGGATAAGCAGGATCTCAACCATCAACCCTGTAGCTGGAAGCCAAGCCACACAACAGCAGCAGTGACACCAGCAGGCCTCACTGTCACTCTACCAATTTTCCTGACAGATCTATGCCACCTTTAAATAGCGGTCAAAGGCCACTGCTCTACAGTAGGGAGAAAACTTGAGGGATAGACCAAACGAAGACTATGCCTGAGTAAATGAAATCTTCATGATCCTGTGCTTCTTGCCTCAGAGAAAAGTCTGGTTGAAATGGCAGGCAAATGCTCAGCAAGCTGTCTTAAATGATCAGGTTGAGCAAGTACGCAGTCTGCAGTCTAATCAAAGCAGAGCATCTACAGAGCAATCGTGTTGCTCGTTAATCCCTGCCCAAATGCTGCAATTAGCAAAATGCTTGTTGTTACTTCCACTAGTTTGCCATGAGCGGAACAGTTAGGCTGCATCACTTCAGGTTCTCAGGAAGGACTGAGCAGTGTGAGAAGTGCCCTGGGTCCTGCTGTGCTTCATCATGCAAACTCCTCTTCCCCCTGCCCCAGTGCTGCAAGTCACTTGGTGCATTTCCCAAGTAAGGAAGCACACTTTGTACCATGAACTTAAGACCAACCTTATACAGTGAAAATATATTTCTAGGATGCTGTTTGGGTATATTTACATATCCAGACACATTTAGCTAACATGTAAAACCACAGATAAAATGTTTCCTTGAATGGTAAGCTGACCAAAATCTGCTTTGAAAGTTCTAACTGGTTAGTAGAGGCAGCATCCGTTGAGGGTAACAAAACACAATGCATCATCTGGTCCGAGGCTAAATCTGAAGAACTAGTAGGTCTATGAATTATTTTATTATGATAAAGGTAGTTGCTTTAATATTGCCATGCACTTAAAGAAATGATACAGTGACCAACAATAAAATCAAAACTTCATTGAACTGCAGGTTGTTATTTGTGTCTCATGGTAACACAGACAGAAGTGGTTCTCCCACCTGCTGGCTGTGTGGCCAGAGCATTTGCCCAGAAGTAGCAAGTTGGGCTTTTCATGGAATCACAGAATTGTCAAGTTGGAAGTGACCTCTAGAGAGCATCTAGTCCAACTCCCCTGCTAAAGCAGGATTGCCTAGAGCACGTTACTCAGGAATGCATCCAGGTGGGTCTTGAAGATCGCTGAAGAAGGGGACTCCACAACCTTCCTGGATAGCCTGTTCCAGTGCTCTGTGACTCCCACTGCGTAGAATTTTTTTCCTACTTTTGAATGGAACTTCCTATGTTCCAGCTTGTGCCCACTGCCCCTCATCCTGTCTTTAGGAACCACTGAAAAGAGTCCCTCTCCATCCTCCTTCAACCCACCCTTCAGATACTCATAAGCATGAATAAGGTCTCCCCTCAGCCTTCTCTTCTCCAAGCTGAAGAGTCTCAGCCCTCTCAGCCTTTTTTAAAAATCTGTTCTAGACAGGATTTGAACCCAAAGATCAACCTTTTTCTAAAATATGCCTTAACTGGGGAGCGAGACAATTTCTGTCACTGGCACTCTGGTCTTCTTGAAGACAGATTAAGGGACAGAAAGGAATCATGGTGCAGAGAAAGAAAATATGAGGCAAGCCTGTTTTTGTAACCTTGTAAAGGGACTTCTTTCCTGGAAGTAATAACCCTGGCCTCTAGTCCATTTGCAGAACTGTTTGTGTCTTTTCCATTTAGAAGTCTTCTAATAAAATGTGGAGCCAACCATTCAGAGCTAAAAGGAAAACCTTTCCCTCTTTTGCACTGAGGAGTGCAATTTAGTGCCACTTTGCAATATTTAACTTTGATCTGCTAAGGGACTTAACAAGTCTTAGGCAAAATGTGTGTTTCACATGCTTGGGTGTACTTTGTAAATTCTTTTTAATTCAGCATCCCTATAGCATACAATAATTTTTGCTATGGCTAAGGTTGTAGGAAGCACATTTTACAATTTAAATAAAATAAAAAAAGCAGAATTTTATTATTTCACCTGGAACATGCAAACCACCAGGTAATATGAAAGCAACATTTTTTTTTGTGCGACACCAGTTTAGCAAGAGATTGGTGCAAAATATTTGTCTTAAGCTTCCCTATTTTTTCTTCTCTGGTGACTATTTTCAGGCTTTTCTTTTTCTCCTGGGATGCCTTCCCACCTGGTAGCCACGATGCCACCCCTTCCATGCTTTCCAGCTGCTCTCAGTCCTGTCCAGTTCCCATCTCAAGTTGAGAGCCCAGAGTGCTTACAGACCTCTCCCTTGGCAGTGAGCTCTGCTTGGCAAGGCAGATCCCCGCTGTTCATGCCAAATGAGAGCAGCTCAGAAATCTCAGGAGAGCACATGCAGCTTTCAGATTCAGGTGGGTAAAAAGCACTGGAAATTTGAAATGAAAGCTATTGTGAAAATCCTGTGAATTTTTGTCCCCAGTAGTAATTCCTACTGATTTTATTGCAGGTCAGGGGAATGTGCTTTATTTTTATGATGGTTTGTTGTAAAGGCTTTTAAAGTATTTGAAACTTGATTATTTATTTCTTTTTTTTTTTTACTTTTTGAATCACAGCCATTCTTCCTCTCATACCGACAGAGAAATTGTGCCTTGTAGATAGAAATGGAACTGAAAGTCACTAAATTGGAAAATCTAAGTTATATGAAGTGGGAGGTATATTATATTGGGGGGAGGGGAATAAAAAGTAGGAAGTAGATATAGCTTCCAAGGGCAAGAGAACCTGTTTCTTTAGCTAAGGTGGTCTGCTCTTTGTCGACAATCTTGATGTTTCTCATACTGATGTGGAGTTGCATCATTTGGAGGAAAACAAATGTAAGCTGCTATTTGACATCTTCTCATTGCTGCACTTTACCAGCCTTTTATTCTGTGGGAAGATACCAAAGGGTGAGAAAGAAGAAAGAGCGATTTGCAAGAAATCAAAAGTTGATTTCAAAATGGAGTGAAGAAGAACAAAAAGGAGTGGGAATAAAACTGCTTAAAGTGAAACAGAATGCAAATCAGACCTGCATCCTGGATTCCTTTGAACTTTTATAGCATCACACAGATTGTGTGAGACAGTAACATTGTACAACTGAAACTTTAATTTCATGTTCTTCAAGATAGCTCAGGAACAGCACTGCCACTGAAAGAGTCTTATCTCCTTGTGCCTGGCACTATTATTTCCTTGCTCAGTTAACCTGAGTCTGGGTCAGTAGCCCAGTAAAATTTATCAGATTGCTTCAAAATTGGTTCTGCCAGCACAAATAGGGGAGGAGCAAATGAAGACAGCAGCAACCTGAAAGCAAGAACATATTAGGACTGGGGGAGGTATGACTGATTTTCTTGACAACAGCACTGACTTAGACCTGCTTTGTGTGTCTAAAACTAAGGCTTGAAGGTGCAGAGGCCTTAGGACATTCTGTTAACTTCTGACTGGAAGCTAACCAGTTCAGTTGCCTTTGACATATGCTTCAGCTGAACATGTGCTTGAGTACTGGAATTAACAAAGACTTTCCTGAATGTTGTGAGGAGTGTGGGGTTTTATTGCTGGAAATATAAACATGAGTGTACCAACACTTTGTATAACATTTCACATGCTAATTTAAAGGGATAAGCACCGAGCCGCCGCTTCAGTGCACTGGGAGCCCCACAGAAAAGCTTTCCAGACAAGATGCTCAAGAAGAGAACAGGAAAGAAAACAAAGGTAAATTACACAGCTGCTTGGAAACGTTCTTGCCTCGCACTGGCAAGCACTAGTTGAAAATTACAGTGTTAGGGCACCTCTCCTGTTAGAGCATTCTGGGGACAGCATAGCCCCACACACGAGGCTGTGAGGAGGGACACATGGGTGCTGCATCCCTTGAGGCTGCCAGCCTGCTGTGCCACCTCTGTTTCCTCAGATGTATTGTGGTGCAAGGCAGGTGAGAAGGTTCCAGAAATAGTACTGCTAGTTTGCTGTCAGACCAGAGGTTTCTAGTGTGTAGCCGGGAAAAGCTGAGGGAAGGATGTAAAGCTTTTGTATTCCTGTAGTTGGACCAGAAAGTTCTTTCAGTATATTGTAAAGGCCTTTTAAAGAACTACCAAAGTAGCTCTGGGTGCATTAATGTGACAAAGTGAGCTATATGGTTCTTGGCTACAGCAAAAGCATGTAGTGTGAATGAGCCAGTTGACTTTTTGCTGCAGTTGACAGGCCTAAATTGAGCTAAAAGAGAAAGTCTCCATTAGCTGACACTTAGAAAAAAGACTAATTGAAGTGGGAGCCTTTTTCTTGTACTGAACATAGCCAGTAAGCTTCAATAGGAAGATGTACAAAGTTGCACTTCCGTGAAA
The DNA here is from genome assembly GCA_013400375.1 of Thinocorus orbignyianus. Taxonomy (NCBI): domain Eukaryota; kingdom Metazoa; phylum Chordata; class Aves; order Ciconiiformes; family Thinocoridae; genus Thinocorus; species Thinocorus orbignyianus. The sequence continues at coordinate 619,124 of VXBW01007109.1, forward strand.
TAGAATAGAAGATGCCCAGTTAGAAAGCCTCGTGTACAAATACTGCTTGTTAAACTGCTTAATGAACTGACTTGCAGGTCACATAATTACAGACACGTGAGTAGTTCAGTACTTTCTGTCAAAGTCTCTCCACTGTAATGTTCTGCAGTGAACACACTAACTGAGCATTACAAATCTCCAGAGGCCAGGAGTTCAAATCATACCATTTGCCCTTTTCTTATTTCCAGCAACTGCACTTGAGGATCAGGAGTGTCTTTTTTTCATGGGTTGCATCCTTCCACCTGCTTAATTTAATTGTACTTTATGAAGTGTTTTCAAAAATCAAAATCTTGCATATGTTCTTGAAAATATAAATATTTTAAATTTATTTTATGATGTTTATTTTTCATTTATTAATTCTATAAAGACTTTGTTTTCAGTAACCTTTTTTCCTGCTGCTTAGATAAGAGTCAATTAAGAGAGAGGAGTTTCCCTGAAACTTTTTCTGCTGTCAAAGAAGAGCAAAGAGAACAAGTAAAGGAGGAGATCACTCATTCTCCCTTCAGCGTAGAGGGGAAGATAAAGACTGGAGACATAGAAGACAGGTGAGAAATTATTTTAATCAGTCAGTCAAGCTACAAAAGCAGGTTTTCTTGATTATATGATAATATTTGCAACACAGAGACTCTTTGCTTGAGAGTGGCAGCTATGCACAGGCAGTGATTGGACAGGTATAGGAACTGGCAGTTGATCTACTTCTGTATAATAGGATGCTGATTTAGCCAATTTAAATGAACTAGTTTTGTAACTATGATCTTCAAAGGACAGAAGTAAAGCAAAAGTTGTTAGGGAGAGATAACACCTTTTGTTATGCCATCATTTCCTCTGCAGTAGCCATGTTTGTGACAGCAGCATCAGTCTGAGTAGCTCATTCATTCTTGCCCTTGCTCTGCCTCTTCAGCTGTGCCAAGACAAATTTTTATGTGCCTATAGAGTGAAAAGGTCAGTGAAGAAATCCTTGTTAAAATCATCTGGAGAAAGGAGAAATTTAACTTTTAACTTGGATCAGTTCTCTGATCTGGTTCTTTACTGCATTCCAAAGGACTTGTACCAGCACAATGGGAGGCACTCATGGCTAGGCAAGAATGGTTAGGTTGGCCTTAGTGATGGAAGAAATGCTTGTAGAGTTGTTACCTTCCCTAGGCTAATGCAAAGAGAAGCAGTAACTTTTTGGCACTCTGAGCCTTCCACCAAGCATAAAACAGAAGCAGCAAACTTCTAGGCAAGTACAGACTGAGAGTAATTGTCATGAGTGCCTTTTAGAGCATTAACCATGAGGGAGTTAGGGCAGAGGAGGAATACAGGGACCTCTAGAGAAAAAGACTGGGAAGAGGTAGGAGGACCATAAGCACCTCTGGGCAAGTAGACCTGTCCACATATGTCTTTTTGGATCATTTGTGAGCTTCTGAAGTCCGCCTCCCAGTCATTCCACTTGTTGTACTTTGGTTCACATTGGGGTCTTAGCACGAGCTGGATGAAAACACAGCACAGAATGTATCCCAGCTCTTTGTGACATTTTCACTATGGGACCAGGCTACAGCTGGCTTGAAGTAAACTTCCCTGAAATGCAAATTGTTTAACAGTGACTCCTCAGCAACAACAGTTTTGCTTTACAAATCTAATCCCATTAGGCTGTGCTGTGTGCTAATAGACGGAGCCACACTGGCAAATGAAAAGATTATCCATGGTACAGTGGTGTGAGGTGGAGGTTGGGTACAGAAAGAACGGTAAGGTGCTATGCAACCAGTAAACTTATTAAACCCAGGGTTTTTAAATATTCAGTAGAAATTCTTAAGAAGTGCCTAAATTAAGGCTTTAAGCACATTTTCAATTAAATTAGAATTATTCAAGCAGGCTGTATTATGCTTCATTTTGAATCAGTGTTTAGTTTGTCTCTCCACAACATTATGGACATTATTTTTCTCCTCTATCACTTTTCACTAGCTGATTCAAACCGCTCTGTCAGAGAGATAGTGAGTTCTTTGTGACTGCAACCAGCTGTAGTCTGGAGAAAATGCCTGATTTTTTTTCTTTTGACTATTTTATATTTTTAAGTAGAGTCTCATACCAGCTAAAAAATGTTACTTGCTAAAAGTATAATTAATGTTTAGTCTAGACAGGATGTTTTAAAGTGAGGATTAAGCATCATATAATAGTGAGTTTTTTACTAACACGCCTGACATTTAATAAAAAAAAAAAAAAAAATGAAGAGGACATTTCAGTTCTAAACTCAGCATCAGCTCCATGAAATTTATCGGAAGAAAATTAGTTGGAGAACCTTAAAAATGAGTACTTTCTTATTCCTTGTCTAGGCCAGTCACACAAGCAATTGGTATTAGACAAATGCTTTCTGAAGAATTTGTTGACGAACAACTGAGAGCAGACAGTCATCTCATAGCAAAACAGCAAAAGGAGCAGCAGGTACTGTGCCACAGGTGCATTCACTTTGGTTTTGACAAGTTCTCATGGACTTGTGTAATGTGCAGGCTCTGTTTTTGCTCCTTGCATGGCAGCACATTATTCTACTGTTCTTTCATGTAATATTGGAAGATTTTTCCCGAAAGCAAGAACTGTATTACTTGGTCACAGTCATATTCCCCAATGTTTCCAACTGGACTCTTCTCTTTCCACATACTTTCTGGGTCATAGTTTGTGCCTGAGTCTCAACATACTTAGCTAAATTAGACCTCAAAGTTGATTTGCTTAGTTTATTTAATAATAAACAGTCCATGCAGTCTCTTGTTTTCCACTACTGTGAGAATGGGGGCATTTCCAAATACAGTTTTCATACAAGGGCCAAGTACAGTAATACTGTTCTGCTTTTTGCCTTTTTTGCAGTTTGAGATGAGTTTATGTCTGACGCCTCTAGGTGTCAGACTCAGCATTTTGTTAGGCTTGTTGACTTGGAAGATACACATTTCATAACTCAGGAATTTTCTCTTTTTGTGTTCCTGACAAAATAACATCTCAAACTGATACATTTATATATTTCTATGTCACATTGTAAAAAACACTCAAACTTGCTTTAAAAAAAAAAAAAA